>CANTUR010001528.1:0-55715 GCA_947683625.1 Mallotus nudiflorus
TGGCTTGAACGGCGATGAGATGAAATTTGGCCTTTACTTGATTTTTCGACCAAAACACACCGGGAAATGGGTGCTTCAGGCGTCAGGAATGGCTGGCAAGGGAGCAGGAAGGCTGAGGGGCATAGTGATGGCAAGAAACAGAGGTCACAATGGCCGGAAATGGAAGAAAACTGATCGGGAAGAAGAAGATGCAGAAAATGGCAAAACTGTAAATATTGCAAACTTTTAATTTTTTTATAAATAACAACGTATATATATATATATATATATATATATATATATATATATATATATATATATATATATATAATATATATATATATATATATATGTCCACCTTATATTATAATATTATATATATTCCCACACACAAATAATACTCACCTGTAATATCCCGTATTTTTAAACATTTTTACACTGTACCGGGATATGCAGTGTTAATAATTTTTGTATATATTATGATATTTTTACGAGTTGATATGTATTTAAACCTATTTTAATTACTGTGTCTTATTTACAGTGCTTTACGTAAATTTTCCCGGGACTTGCATTTTCGAAAAAATTTTCACGTAAATAATTTATTATTAATTATTTTAAATATATTTTCGGACTTGCATGAACTCATACGTATTTTTAAATTGCTAAACACCGTATATGTGTGCGATATTTATTTAATTAGGGTTTAATATATATTACCCTAATATTTTATTATTTATTTATTAATTTATTGTTATTTAATTATTTTTATTTATTATTAAATTATTAAATTATTAAATTATATGTGTGGATGTGAAATTTTTCAAATATTTTATTAAAATTTTTATTTTTTTTTTTATTTTTTTTCTTTTTTTTTTTCTTTTTTTTTTTTTTCTTCTTCTTCTTCTTCTCCTTCCCGCGCTCGACCACTCCCTCACCACCAACCACCGTCTATCACACCGTTCCCCTACCGTCGGTGTGCCTCCCGGCTTGCCACCGTCGTTCCCAGCCGTCCCCCGCCACCAGCAGCCTCCTTCCTCAGCGCCGGTGAGCTTGTTTTTCTTCTTTTGGCCGAAATCCTTCTCCTCACCGTCGACCACGATTCCAGCCACCATTTTCGACACCGCTGGTCTCTTTCTTCTCCTTGAGCTCCGTTGAGTGTGATTCTAGCTTTGGTTTGAGCTTAAATGGTCTTGATTTGCTTAGGTTTCAATTTTTCCAATTCGGCCATATTAGGGTTTTTGATTTTTTTGAGCTTCGAATTGATTGATTCATGAAAAATCCCTTCACAAATGTTGATCCCAGTAGCTTAATATATATGTATGAATTTTTTTGGAATTTTTGGAGATTTTTTGGATTTTTTGGTATTTTTGAATATTTTAATATTATTTTCTAATTTTCGGAAATTAATTATTTAAATTATGAAATTGTTTTTTATCGTTAAATTAGGTGTTTAAATTAATTATAGGAATTTATTTGGAATTTTTATGAATTTCTATGTATTTATTTTGAATTATTTAAGTTTATGTAATTTTGGGAAATTAGGGTTAATTGTGTTTTTAATTGAATTAATTCGTTAATTGAGTTTAATTATTGATATTATTGATAAATATGTTGAGAAAATTAATTTTGGATAATTTTATAATTTTTGGTGAATTTTTGAAGTAATTATAGTATATTTATATATAGGGGTATTTTGGTAATTTTATATAAAATTGGCTAAAAATGTAATTTAATTGGGTTTTAATAGTTATTTAAGGTATAAAAATGATTTATACATATTATTTGGTATTTTTAACTAGTTTAAAACTATTTTTCGTGAATTATTTTTAATTATATATATAATATACGGTTTTTCTAATAAAATGAGTTTTTATCGGTTTTTACTGTATTTTAAGGTTAATTATGTAATTTCTACTTATAAAATGTATATCTATGATATAAGGGTATTTTTGGTATTATCATAATTGTTCTGTGTTTGTGGACCCCTGGTCGATAGATTGTAGTTTGGAGTCCGACCGAGGGGTTGTGGATTTGTTGTTGTGCCTATTTTTCGAAGTGTGTTTCTTTGCAGGGTCAGCTCTACTCTTTGAGTAGAGAGATTTCCATTTTACAGGGGAGGTTCTGCCGAATTTTCGGTAGAATTCTCATAAAATGTGATGTCCGATCGATCCCTAATCTCAATTCTGTGTTTAATATTCTAGATCGAATTCTAGGATTTCTGTTAGGGTTATTCTGATTTTTTTATTGTTATTATTTGTTTCGTTGCGCCGAGACCGAGGGCTAGTGGACCAGGCCCGTCGGACCCATCTCGAGGAGCACACTAATTTGTGAGTTACTATACTATATATATATATGCTTTAGGATGCATGATTTAGAAATATATGTTTTATTTTGATTAAAATGCATAAATAATGTGATTTGTATTTAAGTATATTTTTGGTATATATTAAATTATATGCATGTTTTGTTAATAAATTATATTTAAAATATTTTTAAATATATTTCTAGCTTAATTTATAATTTGATGGGATTTATTTGACGTATATATACTCGAAATATACCTGGTTTATTTTGGTATATTTCTAGTATATATATGGTTTATGTTGATATTTTATTGAACTTCATGCATCATTTATTTTTGTGAATGAATGTTTTATATTTATTAATGAAGGATATCGATAGAACGTGCTACCTAGTGGGCAGTACTAGGACCAAGTACGTACCGGTATACTTATAGTATTTAGGCTATATTACTAACTTATTTGTGGATATTGATTGAATGTGATTATTGATATGTGTGAGATATGGTTTGGAGGTGTGATTGCTGGAGCTCGGTTGACCAAGTGTCTCGGGGCCAATCACACTGGCAGTTAGACTGCTGGAGCTCGGTTGACTTAGTGTCTCGGGGCCAGTCTACTGTCTAAATGGATTAAATGGATATAATTGGATTAAGTGAGCCTATATGGCTAGAGTGTTGTCTAACACTGATTGAGGTTTCGATATCATAGGGTTCTATTTGATCCTTCATAAAAGATGATTTTCAATAAAATATATATAAAATGATTTCTTTGCATCTGTGTGTATTTGCCTGTATATATATTAGATATATATATACTGTTGATTGTATGCATTGTCATTTAGTGTGTATGTATATATATTATAGTAATTCACTCAGTGACGTCTAACTCCCCTCCGTTGACTATTTTTTTCAAGAGAGTCACATCTTCAGACCTCAGTAGCAGGCCTGTACGCTGGATTTCTTCCGCCCCGGCTTCTTTATGTAAACTGTTTCTCTAAGTCTTGAGTTTTATTTTATCTAGACACTGCAGTAGTCGTTAAATATTTAAAGAGATGTTGTATTATATATATTTGAACTGGATTTGTATTAAAAGATTTATATATATGAGATGAGATTTAATTTAAATCCAGTTGATGAAAATAACATTGTGATATTTATGATATTTATGATTTTTATTTTCGCTTCATTTAATATTGTTATTATTACTATTGCATCTTTATTTTATTTTTAGGCTTGCTATGGGTTTCGGATTTGAAAGAATTCCCGTTCCCTAGCGCCGGTCATGGCCCCTGTTTTGGGTCGTGACATCACCACATAAATATTTTAATATATTTAATAATTTATACACTTAAAATTAATTAATTAATATTAAAACTAAATAATAAAAATTAAGCTAATTAATTAAATCCTAATTAATTTAAATAGATACACATATATACATTTTATTTTAGCACTTAAAAATTATGTATGAGTTCATGCAAATTCGTAAAACTAGTAAAAATAATTAATATTAAATTATTTACGTGTCAATTTCCCCGAAAATACAATTCCGGGGGAAAATTTTACCTAAAGTACTTAAAATAATTAAAATTAACTTTAAACAAACAACAAACTCATAAAATATCATAAATATATACAAAAAACTATTAACACTGCATATCCCGATACAGTATAAAAATATTTAAAAACTCGAGATATTACAGAAAACATGCATTTATTTCATAATATACCAAAAATATACTAAAAGTATACCTAAAATATACTTAAACATTCAAATAGGTAATTATGCAAAAATTTATATTTAAAACATAGAAGTCTAAAACATGCAACCTAAGCAATGCATATATATTATAATAACTCACAGTTGTGCACTCTTTGAGACGGGTCCGACATGTCTGGTCCACTAGGCTTCGGTCTTGGCAGAACCAATAATAAAATAATAATACGAAATCAAAATAATTCTAACTTAACTTCTAAAGACTCGATCTAGAATTCTAATATAGACAGAGAATAGGAATTTGACCGAATATCACGTTTTACGAGAATTCTACCAAAATTCGACTTAACCTCCTCTATAAAATAGACATCTCTCTACTTAAAAAGTAGAGCCGATCTTGTAAAAAAAGTACACTTCGAAATAGATTTCACAACATATTCTCACAACCTTCGGTCGAATCCCAAACTGCAAATTCCATCGACCGAGGTCCATAATTCACAATAAAATACACAAAATATATTAAAATTTAATCAATACCAAAAATACCCTTTTAATACCAAAATATAGCAATTTAAATATTCAAACATTAAAAGTAATTATTTTTTCCGATAATCACTTAAAACCCTAATATTAATAAAATTGATATTTCTTGATAAATTCAATAATATTAATGAAAATTCATTTTATAAATCCAAATTACTCAACTAGTCCAAAAACATACTAAAAATTACTAAAAACCAATTTATTTACAAAAATAGTATATTATATATAATTTGAAAATAATTTTTTTTTTAAAAATAGTTTTATTTAGTTAAAAATAGAAAATAATTTGTAAAAATCATTTTTATACCTCAAATAATTATGAAAACCAATTAAACTTAATATTCAACTAAAATTACTATCAAATTACCAAAATACCCCTAGTATAAAAAAATTCACATAATATACTAAAAATACTCAAAAATTCAATAAAAATTATATAATTACTCTAAAATTATTTTCTCAACATATAATTCAATAAAATCAACAATTATACTCAATTAACCAATTAATTTTAATAAAATATATATTTAACCTAAATTCCCAAAATTGACATAAACTAAATAAAATTATAATAATTACAAAAAAAATCAAAAAAATTATAAATTAAATTCTAAAATTAATTTCAACCACAAAAAAAAACTAAAAATCATAATTTCACAATTTATTTAATTAATTTACGAAAATAATAAAATAAGAAAAAATTTCACAAAAATCAAAATAAAACTCCAAAAATTACACAAAAATTCCCAGAGGTAGATTAAGCTAAGGGGAACAATATTTGTGAAGGAATTAAGCTTGAATCGCAAAGAATTAAGTTCAAAAAAATAAGAACAAAAAATGGGGCCGAAAATGGAAACAAGCTTAAAACCTTACCATATTGAATTTTTAGGTAAAAGGAAGCTTGGAATCGTTCTCTAGGGAGTCTCAGGAGTCTAACGGCACTGGAATCACCGATTTTGGGTGGCCAGAAACGTGATGAACGGAGGTGGAACGAATTTCGGTCAAAAATGGATTTTTAAGCTCCACCGGCACCGGAGGGAAGACGACAGGAGGCGGCAGAGCTGCTGGAGGAGGAGGTGGATGTCCGGGAGGCATACCGACGGCTTGAAAATGGGATAACAAGCGATGAGGGGTGACGATGAGGGTGACGATGAGGGCGAAGATCGGGAAGAGAGCGAGGGAGGAAATAGGTTATATATATATATATAATAATAATAATAATAATAATAATAATAATAATAATAATTATTATTATTATTATTATTATTATTATTATTATTATTATTATAAAGTTTAATACTATATAATATATACTCAAAAAAACACACACCACATATTTTATATTTATATACTTTTAAATAAATAATAAACCCTAAATATATATATATATATATATATATATAATATATATATATATATATATATATATATATATATATATATATATATATATAATGCATAAAAACAATATAATTTAGTAAGGTAAAATAACATTAAAATAAAATACATTAAGTTAAAAATTATTTAGAACAAGATATATATATATATATATATATATATATATATATATATATATATATATATATATATATATATATATATATATATATATATATATATATATTACACAAATGAACTATCAAAATACTAATCATTATATATATATATCGAAAGCCTAATTAACATAAATTAATGATAATCAACTCAAAATCGATAAATATTTAAATATTGTCTGAAATTATTAACATTGCATATTCCGATTTGAAATAAAATCATTTAAAAACTCGGGTTGTATCACCTTAAAAGAAAAGCATGCAATAATTTAAAGTAAATAAATATGCATCATAATTAAAATCTTAAACCAATGTAATAAAAATAATCTCTTCCATATCATAAATAAATATATTAATACAAATTTTAGAGAAAAACCTCTGAATTAAAATTACATACAGTAAATAAATACAACTAATAAATACAACTCGCTACTGATGCAAAATATGACTAATGTAGATTTTTAGAGTACAATATAAAAATTATGTAGATAATTTACATAAACGAGTCGGGGTGGAAGAAATTCGGCAGATAGGTCTACTGCTGAGGTATGAAGAAGAAGACTCTCCTGTAAAAATATCAACTGAAAGGAGTCAGACCTCACCGAGAGAATTGTTATAATATATATACATGCATCTCCTATTTGTCAAATGCAATCAAATATTCGTATATAATAAATATATATACAAGCAATCCACACAGATGCTGAAAATGACTTTATATAATTATACTGAAAAACATAAGTTTATGAAGGATTAAATAGAACCCTATATAATCACAACCTCGATCAACAATAACATCACTCTAGCCATACAGGCTCACTTAATTCCAAATAAATTCACTTAATCCATAGAGATAGTAGACTGGTCCTCGTAAAACGATGATTCCGATCGAACCTTAATTTTGTTTTTGTGTCTAATATTCTAGATCGAGTTTCTAGGATTTTTCAATAGGTTTATTCTGATGTCTGTTATTTTTGTTTGTTTAGTTGCACCGAGACCGAGGCCTAGTGGACCAGGCCCGTCGGACCTATCTCGAGGAGCGCACTAAGTGTGAGTTACTATTTTATATATATATATATGCTTTAGGGTGCATGATTTAGAAATGTAT
The DNA here is from genome assembly GCA_947683625.1 of Mallotus nudiflorus. Classification (NCBI taxonomy): domain Eukaryota; kingdom Viridiplantae; phylum Streptophyta; class Magnoliopsida; order Malpighiales; family Euphorbiaceae; genus Mallotus; species Mallotus nudiflorus. The sequence goes on from CANTUR010001528.1 coordinate 7,200, forward strand.
GTTTTATTTTGATTAAATATGCATAAATAATTTGAGCAGTACTTAGTTTATTTTTGATTTATTTTCTATATATTTTAAACTATATGCATGTTTTATTAATGAATTATGTTTGAAATGTTTTCAAATACAATTTTGGTTTATTTTGTAATGTAATTGGATTTATTTAACTTATATATACTCGAAATATACCTGGTTTACTTTTGGTATATTTTTAGTATATATATGGTTTATGTTGCTATTTTATTCAATTCATGCATCATTTACTTTTATGAATGTATGCTTTATATTTTAATGAAGGATATCAATAAAACGTGCTACCTAGTGGGCGGCACTAGGACCGAGTACGTACTGGTACGCTTATAGCATTTAGGCTATATTACTAACCATTGGTGGATATTGTTTGGAATTGATTTATCTGATGTGTGATGTGATTTGGGAATGTGATTGCTGGAGCTCGGTTGACCAAGTGTCTCGGGGCCAATCACACTGATAGTCAGACTGCTGGAGCTCGGTTGACTTAGTGTCTCGGGGCCAGTCTACTATCCAAATGGAATAAGTTATCATATATTGGAATAAGTGAGCCTGTATGGCTAGAGTGTTGTCTAACAATGTTTTGAGGTTGCGATATTCTAAGGTTCTATTTGATCCTTCATAAACGATGATTTTCAATAAAAATATATAAAATGATTTTATTGCATTTGTATGTATTTGCCTGTATATATACATATTAGATACATACTGTTGACTGTATGCATTATCATTTAGTATGCATGTATATATATTATAGTAATTCACTCAGTGAGGTCTGACTCCCCTCTGTTGACCATTTTTTAGGAGAGTCTTCTTCTTCAGACCTCAGTAGCAGGCCTGTACGCCGGATTTCTTCTGCCCCGGCTTCTTTATGTAAACTGCTTATCTGAGTCTTGAGTTTTATTTTTATAATCTAGCCACTGCAGTAGTTGTAAATAAATTGTGGGTTTTATGTATTATATTTGTGTGAGTTATGTACTTTGAATATATGAACTGAACTTGTATTAAAGAGTTTATTTATATATGAGATGAGAATTTGATTTAAATTCCCTGGTGGTGGATTATTATTTTTATATTTATGAGTTTATTCCGCTGCACAATATTTTATTTAACTATGTTATTATTATTATTACTATTGCATGTTTTTTTTATTTTTAGACTTGCTATGGGTTCCGGATTCGAAAGAATTCTCGTTCCCTAACGCCGGTCATGGCCCCTATTTTGGGTCGTGATAGACACAGATTTAGAATAGGAATTTGACCGGATATCACGTTTTACGAGAATTCTACCGAAAATTCGATAGAATCTTCCTTGTAAAACGAACATCTCTCTACTCAAAGAGTAGAGCCGGTCCTGCAAAGAAATACACTTCGGAATAAATACAAAATTACAACCAAAATCCCTCGGTCGGACTCCAAACTACAATTCACCGACCGAGGTTCACAATTCACAGAATATTTATAAAATATCAAAAATGCCCTTATATAATAAAAATACATTTTATAAATCCAATTTACGTAATTAACCCTAAAACATACTAAAAATCAATAAAACCCATTTATTTAGAAAAATAGTATATTATATATAATTTGAAAATAATTTACGAAAAATAGTTTTAATTAGCTAAAAATACTAAAAATTTGCAGAAATCATTTTTATACCCTAAATAACTATTAAAACCAATTTAATTACATTTTTAACCAATTTAGTGTAAAATTACCAAAATACCCCTATATATATATTCACTATAAATTTTCAAAAATTCACCAAGAATTATATAATTACTCAAAAATTAATTTCTCAACATATAATTCAATAATATCAATAAATATACTCAATTAACCAATTAATTTCAATTTAACACACAATTAACCCTATTTTTCAAAATTACATAAACTTAATAAATTCCAAATAAATATATAAAAATTCACAAAAATTACAAATAAATTTCTATAATTCATTTCAACTCCTATAATCACCATAAAACACAATTTCATAATTTAATTATTTAATTTTCGAAAATTAGAAAATATTAATAAAATAATAAAAAATTCATAAAAATTAAAATAAATTCCAAAAATTCTAAAAAAATTACAGCATGTAGACTAAGCTTCCAGGAACAAAGTTTGTGAAGGAAGTTTTTATGAATCAATCAAATTGCAGCTAAAAAAAATTTGAAACCCAAAATGGCTGATTTGAAGAAATTGAAACCTAAGCAATTCTAGACCAAATCAAGTGAAACAAAGATTGGAATCACACTCACCAGAGCTCAAGGAGAAGATAGAGACCGACAAAATCAAATTTGGTGGCCGGAAAGTGCTTGGTCCGAGCTAAGTCGATTTTTGGCTTCTTGATGAAAATCCGGCCAAACAACGCCGAAAATGGGAGCTTGGGACGTTGGGAATGGCTGGAAGGGAAGGTGGCACACCGGAAAGCACAGTGACAGCAAAGAAAACCAGCTTGAAATGGCTGAAAATGGCTGAAAACATTTTGGGAGGAAGAAGATGAAGGAGGGGCAAAACTGTAATTAAGGCAACTTTTGTTTTTTTTTATTAAAATTTGTGTATATATGTATATATATATATATGTCCACACTATATTATAGTAATATATATATTCTCACACACAAATAATACTCACCACATGTAATATCCCGTATTTTTAAACATTTTTACACTGTACCGGGATATGCAGTGTTAATAATTTATGTATATATACTATGATATTTTTACGAGTTGATATGTATTTAAAATCTATTTTAATTATTGTGTATTATTTACAGTGTTTTATGTAAAATTTTCCCGGGGACTTGCATTTTTGGGGAAATTTTCACGTAAATAATTTATTATTAATTATTTTAAATATATTTTCGGACTTGCATGAACTCATACGTATTTTTAAATTACTAAACACCGTGTATGTATGCGATATTTATTTAATTAGGGTTTAATATACATTACCCTAATATTTTATTATTTTATTATTAATTGTTTATTTAAATTAATATAATAATATGTGGTGTGTATTTTTCCCACATATTTTATTTATACACTATATTTTTAATATATACATATTATTTTATTATTTTTTTTCTTTTTCTTTTTCTTTTCTTTCTTTTTCTTTTTCTTCTTCTTCCTTCCCCGCGCGCTCGACCACCCCCCACCACCAACCACCGTCTGTCACGCCGATCACCTACCGTCGGTGTGCCTCCCGGCTTGGCACCGCCGTTCCCAGCCATCCCCCGCCGCCAGCAGCCTCCTTCCCTGGCGCCAGCAGCCTCTTTTCTTCATTTGACCGAAATTTCTTCTCCTCACCGTCGACGACGATTTCGGCCACCGTTTTTGACACCGCCGGTCTCTTTCTTCTCCTTGAGCACCGGTGAGTGTGATTCTAGCTTTGGTTTGAGCTTAAATGGTCTAGATTTGCTTAGTTTTGAATTTTTCCAATTCAGCCATATTAGGGTTTTCGATTTTTTTGAGCTTCGAATTGATTGATTCATGAAAACTCCCTTCACAAATGTTGTTCCTAGTAGCTTAATATACATTTATGAATTTTTTTAGAATTTTTGGAGATTTTTTGGATTTTTGGGTATTTTTGAATATTTTAATATTATTTTCTAATTCTCGAAAATAAATTATTTAAATTATGAAATTGTGTTTTATGGTTAAATTAGGTGTTAAAATGAATTATAGGAATTTATTTGGAAATTTTATGAATTTCTAAGTATTTATTTTGAATTATTAAAGTTTATGTAATTTGGGAAAATTAGGTTAACTATGTTTTTAATTGAATTTAATTGGTTAATTGAGTTTAATTATTAATATTATTGATAAATATGTTGAGAAAATTAATTTTGGATAATTGTATAATTTTTGGTGAATTTTTGAAGTAATTATAGTATATTTATATATATAGGGGTATTTTGGTAATTTTACACAAAATTGTCTAAAAATGTAATTTAATTGGTTTTAGTAGTTATTTAAGGTATAAAAATGATTTCTACAAATTATTTGGTATTTTTAACTAATTAAAACTATTTTTCGTGAATTATTTTCAATTATATATATAATATACGGTTTTACTAATAAAATGAATTTTATCGGTTTTTACAATGTTTTAAGGTTAATTACGTAATTTCTACTTATAAAATGAATTTCTATGATATAAGGGTATTTTTGGTATTTCTGTAATTATTCTGTGATTGTGGACCTCGGTCGGTGGACTGTAGTTTGGAGTCCGACCGTGGGATTTTGATTGTGCTCTGTGTAGTTTTTCGAAGTGTGTTTCTTTGCAGGGTTGGCTCTACTCTTTTAAGTAGAGAGATATCCGTTTTACAGGGGAGGTTCTGCCGAATTTTTGGTAGAATTCTCGTAAAACGTGATGTCCAGTCGAACCCTAATTCTATTTCTGTATTTAATATTCTAGATCGAATTCTAGAATTTCTGTTAGGTTTATTCTAATGTCGATTATTTATTGCTTGTTTAGTTGCGCCGAGACCGAGGGCTAGTGGACCAACCCAGTCGGACCCGTCTCGTGGAGCGCACTAGGGTGAGTTACTATACTATATATATATATGCTTTAGGATGCATGATTTAGAAATATATGTTTTATTTTGATTAAAATGCATAGATAATATGATTTGTATTTAAGTATATTTTTTGTTTATTTTTGGTATATATTAAATTATATGCATGTTTTATTAATGAACTGTATTTAAAATGTTTTCAAAAATATCTCTAGTTTATTTTGTAATTTAACTGGATTTATTTGACGTATATATACTCGAAATATACCTGGTTTACTTTTGGTATATTTCTAGTATATATATGGTTTATGTTGATATTTTATTGAACTTCATGCATCATTTATTTTTTTGTGAATGAATGTTTTATATTATTAATGATGAAGGATATCAATAGAACGTGCTACCTAGTGGGCAGCACTAGGACCGAGTACGTACCGGTACGCCTATAGTATTTAGGCTATACTACTAACCTATTTGTGGATATTGATTGATTATGATTATTTGATATGTGAGATATGGTTTGGAGGTGTGATTGCTGGAGCTCGGTGGACCAAGTGTCTCGGGGCCAATCACACTGGCAGTCAGACTGCTGGAGCTCGGTTGACTTAGTGTCTCGGGGCCAGTCTACTGTCTAAATGGATTAAGTGGATATATTTGGATAAGTGAGCCTGTATGGCTAGAGTGTTGTCTAACACTATTTTTGAGGTTGCGATATTCTAGGGTTCTATGTGATCCTTCATAAACTGTGATTTTAAATAAAAATATATAAAAATGATTTTTCTGCATCTGTGTAAATTTGCCTGTATATATTTACATATTATATATATACTGTTGACTGTATGCATTATCATTTAGTGTGTATGTATATATATTATAGTAATTCACTCAGTGAGGTCTGACTCCCCGCCGTTGATAATTTTTCAGGAGAGTCAACATCTTCAGACCTCAGTAGCAGGCCGATACGCCGGATTTCTTCCGCCACGGCTTCTTTGTGTAAACTGCTTACTTGAGTCTTATTTTTATATAATCTAGACACTGCAGTAGTTGTAAATTAATTATGGGATTTTATGTATTTTATTTATGTGAGATATTGTATTATATTTGAAACTGGATTTGTATTCAAAAATTTATATATATGAGATGAGATTTGACTTAAATCCAGTTGGTGAAAATAATATTGTGATATTTATGATTTTTATTTCCGCTGCATTATATATTATTATTATTATTGCATGTTTATTTTATTTTTAGGCTTGCTACGGGTTCCGGATTCGAAAGAATTCTCGTTCCCTAGCGCCGGTCATGGCCCCTGTTTTGGGTCGTGACACCACACAAATATTTTAATATATTTAATAATTTATACACTTAAAATTAATTAATTAATACAAAAATTAAATAATAAAATTAAGGAAATTAATTAAGCTCTAATTAATTTAAATAAGTACACATACATACAATTTATTTTAGCACTTTACAATTATATATGAGTTCATGCAAATTTATAAAACTAGTCAAAATAAATAGTATTAAATTATTTACGTGTCAATTTCCCCGAAAATACAATTTTCGGGAAAATTTTACGTAAAGTACTTAAAATAATATAAAATAATTAAAATTAGTTTTAAACAAACAACAAACTCATAAATATATATACAAAAATTATTAACACTGCATATTCCGATGCAGTATAAAAATATTTAAAAACTCGGGATATTACATCCAGTAATCACACTATCAATTACATTACATCTCAATAAAATCAATCATATCATTACCAATCAAATCATAATTATCACAAATGATTCTCACTTAACCCTAAATCTATCGCACTGGTACATACACGGTCCTAGTGTTGCCCATTGGGTAGCATGTTTTATCGATATCCTTCATTTAAAATAAGTCATTCATATAGGAAAATAAATAATGCATAATATCATTCAAAATGACAAAATAAACCATATATATACCAAAAATATACCTAAAATAAAATAAGTATATTTTGAGTATATATATGTCAGATAAATTCAAATCAAACATGAAATACACCAAAAATAAACCAATAATATACTTAAAAATAATTTAAGTATAAATCAATAATATAACATTCATTTATTTAGAAATATACCTAAAGTATACTAAACATTCAATAAAATAATTTATGAATAAATAAAATTTCAAAACATGTATACTCTAAACCTTGCAACCTAAATGCGATGTATATATAAAATAACAACTCACAGGTTTGCGCTTAACGAGACTGGTCTGACAAGGTGTCTTCGATGAAGGGTGTGATGAGGTTTGGCAAGAAAGGGAAATTAGCACCAAAATATATTGGACCATTTGAGATTTTATAGAAAGTGAGCATGGTTGCATATCGGTTAGCTTTACCTTTGAATCTTGTAAGCACCCAATTTCGGGATGCAATTGTGCACAATTGCGTTGTAAACCCCTATGATGAAATTCATTTAAAAAATTGAACTTGGTTGTCGATTTTCTGGGCTTTAGGGACTAAATTGCAATATTTTTAGGATTTGATTGCAAATAAGTCAATTTTTCAGGGATCTTTCGGTAATTTAAAGTTTTAAAAAATTAGGATCGACATTTAAAATGCCAATCGGCATTAGTGCAATGCCGATCAACATTGCACAATGTCGACACATCAAAGTCCTATTTTTTTTATTTTTTGCGTATTTTTATCGATTTTTTTAGTGTTTTAATTGGTTGAAAATTCAATTCTATCTTTATTATTATCTGATAAGGTTTTTAAACGCGTAAGTTTTTGAAATAAAAAATAGATGCTATCATCAAATCAGATGAGATGAGTCTATTCCTCTGAAGGAGGAAGTCAATACGCAAGCAAACTCTACATTTAAAGCAGAGCTTGCATGCGTGCGAAAAAAAAATAACTTTTCTGGGAAGAAATTTTCTTTGGGGAAGATTTTTACTCACAGAGGGATGGAGAGACACAATGGAAAAAGATGAAAGAAAAAACAGAGAGACGACGAGCGCAAAAAGAAAAAAAAAACCTATTTTTGGATACTGAAGTTTTCAAAAGCAATCAAATCCCAGTCTAGAATCAACAATACTTTAATTTCAACGGTGATAATCCAATCTGAGGGGCTCAAAAAGGGCATTTGCATAGCATCAATGTTCTTTTTCTATTCTTTTTTCTATTTCATTTCTTTTCTATTATTTTCTTTTTGTAATTTTTTTCTTTTATTTTTTATTATTATTTTGATTATTTAATTTCACTACTAATCTAACTACTTTTATGTTTTTTTTTATTTTTGATGTATGCATGTGGATTAAGGAGGATACTGCTTATGTTTTGACAAACAAAAGGTCCATGGAATGCCATGGAAGAACCTGTGTTGTCTTTCAATAGATATTAGGATTTTAATTTTAATTTTGTATTTTGATATCCTGTGTAGTTTTTTTTAATTCAGGGGTGTATAATTATTTTAATTTTTGTATGTAGTTTGTAATAGCCTCATTAGTGGCAATAGTAAAAGATTTAATTTTCTACATTTAAAATCAATTAGTAATTAGGTTCAATTGGGTAAAAATCAATTAAAATCAATGATGGCCATAGCTAAATTTAGGGTTTGCATGTAATTAATTTAGGGCTTCTAGAAAATCACTATAATGTTTATTTGATCCATTTTTTGTGTTTTATATATTTTGGGCTTTTTTTTTTATGTTTTTATCTTTTTGGGCCCCAAGCCCACGTTTAGGTCTAACCCACTTAACAAATAGGCTTAAAAATGGTTTAGGGCTTTAAATGATTAAAATCAACTTAGGCCCATTAGGTTAATTAGATTTTAGTCCCACTTAGCTAATTAAAACTTGTTTAGACTTAGCTCAGTTAAATTCATTTCTTTTAAAAAATAAAAAGACCTAGGCCTACATTTCATTTAAAATAAAACCAAGTTAGACTTAGGCCCACTAATTTAATTTTCCTTTAAAATTGAATAGACTTAAGCCCATATCTTAGACAAACTAAAATAAATAGATCTTGACTCACTAAATAATAAAAATGTAGGCCACCTTTAAGTCCATTTCACTTGTAAATAAAATATCTAGATTTAGCTAACTTATAAAATAAAATTAATATAGTTTAGACACAGGGACATTGCTTTTTTTATGCATTTTTACTTGTAATTTTATTGACTTGTTGCCTTTTAGGTTAGATGGATATTAATTAAGGTTTAATAAAATTGCATGTAATTAGAGGATGAAATAATCATTTATAAAATTATTCTAAATAAACACGAGACTAAAAGAAGTTAGTATTCCGTATCTAGAATCTCCTAGTTGTGGTGCTAGCTTTCTTTTAGAGAATCGAGTACCACCTTTTTGATTTGTCCCAATTATTACCTTGGGTGGCAACTCCTCATCTCCACGTCATGTCTTTATGATAGTGATTAGTGTGTTCTCTAAGGCCCTGAGCCTAAATAGTGTTGCAGTTGCTAAAAATCTTGGACGCGCGTTAAACCCCGCCGTATACAATGGCAACTCCATTGGGGATAAGAGATACCAATTCAACTTGTGTTCTTTAGAATTATTTTATTAATTATTATTTCATTCTTGCATTCATTCTGCATGTCCTTACAAAACCAATGGCGTTGGTTTATGATTCCATAATTCCACTAGCTTCATGGAGTTGTAGATTGGCTAACCATCACTCTTAGCCTTAACTCAGTTCAAGAGAGATTACCGGGCTCATCTGACCAGAGTCTGTAACCTAAGTCCCTAAGAGGGGTAATCTTCTCTAAAGTTGGTAAAGGATGCTGGGCCCCTCTGACCTTGGCTTGTAACTCAAAGTCCATAATGGAGAGCATCTTGCTAAGGGAACCTTAACTTTTCACTGGACCTTAACCACATATAATGGCCTAGTTACTTCCCCTAGGATCTTCATCTAAAGTGCTTGTTTGTTTGAATTGCCATAAGGTATTTCTATTTATAAAAGCCCAGGCCTATACCTTTGAAGCTCATTCAGGCTAATAAGGATTAGGCTAGACCTTTATAATTAGAAATGCTGCTTCTATGCTTTTTCTTTTAAGAGAGATTTCACATGCGTGTCGGCTCTTAATATCCCTTGTTGATATGAAGGCCAAGACCAAAAATCCTAGGAAAAGAAACTCACCATTGAACACGTGTGTAGGAGGAAAAAGGTTGGAAGGCTTATGCTTGCATGTTGCTTGTTGATTGCTTCTTGATACTTGCTACTTGCTAAATGCTTGCCTGTTATTTATTGTATAAACACATGCATCATGCATACATGCATACATACAGTCCATGCATCATACTAATACCTTGTTTTGTAGCCATCATAGATTCATCTGGGTCTTCTCATGTTTGAGGATGAAGAGGTGGCAGATTGACCAGAGTTGATTTAAGTCCAAAGTCAATAGCTCAAAGCATTCTTCACATACTGGAGAGACTAGAGGGGAGTCCAATCAATCCACTATTCCTAGAAGCTGAATCAGCTCAGACTGAACAGACTGAAATGGAATAACAACCAGAGATGTGGACCTTGGAGGACATTAAGGGAGCTTTGATGGATGACATGAGAACTATGATGCAAGATGAACTAAGACAGTCTTTGGCCGAACTAGTGCAACCTGTTGTTGGATAACCACCTACTGCTGTTATTGAATAACCACATGTTGCTACTGTTGAACAGCCACCTGCTGTAGGAGCTCCACCTATTACTGTAGCTCCTTCACCTATTGCTAACAATGCTAGGGGGCAACCTGCTGCTAGAAATGTGCCTGCTACTGATGTGAGAATGGAAGACATTGAAAACTATATGGTAGAAAAAAGTGAAGAGAGAATCACTTGAATTGGTTCAAGACCTTGAGTCCAAGCAGATGCAAGCATTGACTCAGAAAATGTCCAAGATGGAAGAGCTTATTAGAGGACAAGGAATAGGATATTCTTTTGACTTTGATGATATGTTGCAAATGAAGGGTGACAAGCTGCTTAAAAAATTCAAAATGCCTTAACTGTAGAAATTTGATAGGAGAGGAGACCCTAGAATTAATTTGAGCCAATACACAACTACAAAAGCACCTCTAACGATAGTCACTAGGTTGTTTATGTTTTCCCTGGAAGGAATGGCTGTGAACTGGTACCATGGGTTAGAAAAGTTTATTAGAGCTGACTGGAAGGAACTATGTACTGCATTCTTGAAATAATATGATTATAACACTCGATTGGAAGTGTCAATTAAGGATTTGGAGTTGATTAAACAGAAATCAAATGAGTCTTTTTTTTATTTCTTAACTTGTTTCATGAATAAAACAGGTATGATGAAAAATAAGCTTATTGAAAAGGATTAAGTTAGAATGATAGTTTGTAATATGTCGCCTAATTTGGTCAAGAGGCTACAGATGATGAATCCCAAAACCTTTGTTGATTTGTATGATGATGGGTTATAAGTTGAGGAAATTGAGAGTGAGAAAAAGAAAACTACTAAAGGCACAGGAACTCGAAACTACCCAACTAGGGACATACAACAAGGAAGTACTAGCCGAGCTGTAGAGGTGCGTACAATTTAGCAACCTAAAAGGTTCTCTAACTTTAACCAACCACTCTCCAAAGTCCTAGAGAGGCTAATCTAAAAAGGCCTGCTCCGACCCTTAACCTTTTCCAAACCCCCGAATCCAAATCTCCATAGCTATGATCCAAATAGTTACTGTAAGTTTCATCAAGTAGCTGGCCATTCTACAGATACCTGCATTCGCCTAAAACATGAAATCCAAAACCTGATAGACTCTGGAAAAATCACCGACCTTGAGAAATCCAATTCCAACCCAAACACCAGAAACAACCCTTTCCCAGACTACCAAAATGTTCCACCACCAGCCACCATGATGATCAACTAATTGGTTAGCAAAGAAGAAGTGCTAAGCTCCTTCGAGGACCTCAACCTTATACCCAATGGAGAACCTTTTAGACAACCACAGAGAGGAGTAGAAGATTTACTGGGCCAGCCCTCAGGCAAGTTTGATTATAGAGTATTCTACTCGAAACCACCCTCTGCTGATATCCCTATTAAATTAATTGAGCCCTCAGGTTGGGAAGATGAGTTTGATGATAAATCGGTAAAAGAAGAGCCTGAAATTCCTAAGTAGTCGCCAAGAGGAGTTAAAGATCTATTGGGACAACCTTCGGGCAAGTTCAATTATAGAGTATTCTATTCTAAACCCGCTTCTACTAACATACCCCTGGAAGAGATTGTGTCAATAGGATGGGGTGATGAGTTTGAAGAAGATAAATTCTTAACGCCAAAACTATCCCAAGAAGGGGTTGAAGAGCTGCTAAGCCAACATATGGACAAACTGAGGGAGTTGAAAGGAAAAAAAACATGCATAATGGAAGTTTGGAAAAATGGGAAAAGAGAATGGATTTTTGGGGCTGTGGACATTTGGTATGATTCTGATGAAGAAAAACCCACTGGAGTCGATGTATGGAGTAATAGTCTAAATATGAATCATGTTACTAGAAGTGGGAGGAATTACTAAGCAGTAGAAAAGCAAAATGAAAGGGTTGTAGAAAGGGAAGAAATAGAAGATGCAAAAGTAGAGGAAGGATAGAAAGAAGACCTAATCCTAGAACAACTCAAGAAGGATAAAGCGAGTATGAGCATCTGGGAATTACTGATGCATTCGGGTAGTCACAGAAGGGCTCTGGTTAAAGCTTTGTCGAACGTGAGCATTGAAAAGGCAGCTACACTTGAGGCTATGATAGCAAAGGTGACAGAAAAGAAACATGGGCTGATAATATTCTCAGATGATGACTTGCCTTCGGAAGGAAGAAATCATAATAAGGCATTATTTATCCCAACTGAAGTAAAAGGGAAGAGAACCAACTTTGTAATGGTAGACAATGGTTCAGCTATAAATGTATGCCTACTAAAGATCCTGCCCAATCTGGGTTTGAAAGTAGATGACTTGACAGTTTCAAACCTCATAATCAGAGCTTATGATGATAGTACCAGGAATGTGGAGGGAACATTTCATACTTTAGTCAAAAAAGGGCCCGTAGAGTCAACTGTTGAATTTACTGTACTGGACATCCCTGTTACCTATGCCCTATTGTTGGAAAGGCCATGCTTTCATGCCCTGGGAGGAGTACCTTCAACAGTGCACCAAAAAATAAAATTCCCTCATAAAGGAGATGTCATGACAATAGAAGCTGGAACCAATGCAGCTGTGGCAGCTATACTTGATAAACAAAAGCAAGTGTGTGTTCCGTTTGGTTTCCAAGTTATTGGAATATTTTATGAGATGGATCCCAGGGTTGTAAAAATGATGGAAAACATGAATTATCGACATAGACAGGGGCTCAGAAAGAATGAACAAGGAAGTCCTAGGCCCCCAAACATTAAAGCCCAGGACCATACGAAGGGTTTGTGATATACTGAGGCAGGACCAGCTAGTAGAAGAGCAAAGAACAAGAAGAAAGAAAAAAGAAATAAGCCCTTGGGAAGGATTAAACCACTAAGTGAGAACTTCATCAAGTTAGGGGAAGGCAAATATTATTTGGGCACTAAAGAATCTATTAACATGGCTGAAAAGGATGTCCCTGGGTTTGAGATCTTCAAGGAGCAGATTGTGGAAAGCCTAATAGCCAGTAACAAAGAGGAAGTCATGAAGCAAGTAACTGAAAGGATGGGTGATGATGTTGTTAAGGAGTTGTTGTGTCTGCCACCTGAGGAGTTAGCTACTGTCATTAGTTATAATTTTATTGATATTTTTTATGAAGAAACTGATGTAATAATTTTCGGTCTTTATGAGGACGAAGATGTTGTTTTTCCTATGGTCAATGATATGAATGTTGGTTTTGCTTACTTGTGTGATGTACATCTTGATAGATTTGTGCATTATAATTTTGATCAGTCATGCATGTTTGACATTAATTCAGTTCAATTTGATTCATTTAACATGGGCACAAATGATAATCCAAAGAACATTTCTATATCACATGATGTAACTCCTGAAGAGAGGAAAAATTTTGAGAGAATATTAAAAAAAAGAAAGGTAGCATTTGCTTGGACTTATGAAGATATGCCAGGTTTGGATAGGGAAATAGCAGAGCATCACATTTCAACTCATCCAGAAACCAAGCCGGTTAAACAAAATTTGCGCAAATTAAGACCAGAATGGACAAAAAAGATAAGGGAGGAAATTGCCAAGCAAATACAGGCTAACTTTCTAAAAGTAATAGACTACCCTCAATGGCTAGCAAACATAGTACCTGTTCTTAAGAAAGATGGCAAAGTACAGATGTGTGTAGATTTTAGGGATCTAAACAAAGCCTGTCCAAAAGATGACTTCCCGTTACCTCACATTAATGTAATAGTGGATAGCGCTACAACAAGTGCAATGTATTCTTTTATGGATAGATTTTCTAGGTACAACTAGATCATGATAGCAGTTATGGATAAGATTAAGATAATGGGGGACCTATTATTACAAGGTGATGCCTTTCGGACTGAAGAATGCAGGTGCAACTTATTAAAGAGCTGCTACTGCACTTTTCCATGATATGATGCATAAGGAGGTTAAAGTGTATGTGGATGACATGATCATCAAATCAAAGACAAAAGGAGGACACTTTGAAGCCTTAGACAAGTTCTTAGCCCGAATTGAGAGGTACAACCTGAGACTCAACCCAAAGAAGTTCATTTTCGGGGTTACTTCAGGGAAGCTATTAGGGCATATAGTGAGCAACCGAGGAATTGAAGTGGATCCGAATAAAATGAAAGCCATCTAGCAAATGCTGGCACCAAAGACGAAGAAAGAAGTAAGAGGATTCCTTAGTAGGTTGTAGTATATTAGTAGGTTTATCGCAAAACTCACTAATATTTGTGACCCTATCTTTAAGCTCTTAAGGAAATATCAGCCAGTTAAGTGGAATGATGATTGTCAGAAAGCTCTTGATAAGATTAAGGAGTATCTTGTTAATCCACCTATTCTGAAACCACTTAGACAAGGTAAGCCATTAGTTTTGTACTTAGCTTTAGAAAAGGATGCAATGGGGGCAATGTTAGCACAAGAAGGGTCAGATGGAATAGAGCACGTAGTGTACTACTTGAGCAAGAAGTTTCTACCGTACGAGGAAAAATATGATTTATTAGAAAAGACATGTCTGATCATGATTTGGGCTACGAGGAAATTGAGGCATTATTTTCAATCTTACAGGGTTCAAACTGTCTCAAGAATAGACCCTCTAAGGTATCTATTTCAAGCATCGACTTTAACTGGAAAAATGTCTTGATGGTTGGTACTCTTAACTGAATTTGATATAGAGTACATTACTACAAAGGTAATCAAGGGAAGAGTAGTAGCAGATTTCTTAGCTCAAAATGCAATCAAAGGTGAAGAGCAATAGAATTTGGAGTTTCCATATGAGAACTTAGATGTTGTAGAGCACCGAGAGTGGAAACTTTACTTTAATGGAGCTGTAAACAACAAAGGAGCTGGATTGGGAGTGATTCTTGTTACACCAGAAGGAGAAACCATACCAATGGAAAAGAAACTAGATTTCAAGGTCACAAACAATATGACCGAGTATGAAGCATGTATCTGTGGGATTGAGGCGGCTGTGGCAGTAGGAGTGAAAGATTTGTTGGTTTATAGGGATTCAATGTTAGTCATCAATCAGGCTAATGAAGAATGGGAGGTAAAAGAGGAAAAGCTGAAGCCTTATTTTTGCTATTTGAAAGCCTTAATGAAGAATTTCACCAAATGTCTCTTTATCCATATATCTAGAGACGATAATTAGATGGCGGATGCACTGGCAACACTCTCTTCAATGTGGGATAGGGCAACTGGGTTAGCTATGAAACCTTTAGTGATCATGAAGTCTAAAGCACCGTGTTATGGGAATAATTAAATTATAAATGTTCAAATGGGGCCTAAAGAAAAGCCTTGGTTTTATGATGTCCAAAGATTCATTGAAAAAGGAATTTATCCAGATGAAGCAGTCTCAAAAGAAAGATATGCTCTTTATGTTCTTGCATGTAACTGTGCAAGTCATGATGGGGTATTATACAAAAGAATGCCGAACGGGATACAGCTTAGGTGTCTTAAAAAGGATGAAGCTGAAAAGGTGATACAAGAGATTCATGCGGGGGCTTACGATTCTCATATGAAAGGGATAATTCTAGCTAAGAAAATACTCAAACAAGGGTACTACTGGATGACTATGGAAAAGGATTGTATTAGGACAGTAAGACAATGCCATGAGTGTCAGATCCACGGGAATCTTAGTCACATGCCTCTAACAGTACTGAATAGTTTATCATCCCCTTGGCCCTTTGCAGCATGGGGAATTGATATCATAGGAGAAATAAGACCGACAGCATCAAATGGGCATAAATACATAGTGGTGGCAATCGATTACTTCTCGAGATAGGTAGAGGCAGAATCTTTCAACACTTTGATAGCAAAACAGATGGCACAGTTCATCGAGAAGAGCCTTATCTGCAGATATGGGGTTTCGCATCATATTGTGACAGATAATGGGGTTTAATTTCAAGTAGAAATAGTAGAGTTATCACAAAAGTATAGGATTGAGCACTATAAATCTTCACCTTATCGCCCTCAAGCTAATGGAGTAATGGAAGCGACTAATAAAAATTTTAAGAAAATGCTTTCTAAGATGGTTAAAACCTATAAGGATTGGTTTAAATATCTTCCTTTTTCCTTATGGGGATATAGGACTATAGCTAGAACCGCCACAGGCCAAACACCATTCTCATTGGTATATGGTTGTGAGGCAGTTTTTCCCATAGAAACTAAGATTAAGTCCTTGAGAGTAGTCATGGAGGCTAAAATAACTGAGAATGAATGGGCGTATAAAAGATATGAACATCTACTATCTCTAGATTAGAAAAGGATGGATGCTTTATTCCATACTCAGATATATCAGAGAAAGATAGCAAGGGCGTTCAACAAGAAGATTAAGCCTGGGAAGATCAAAGCTGGAGATATGGTGCTGAAACAGTCTAGAGTCGTGGTGTTTGATTCGAGAGGTAAATTTAGATCGAATTAGGAAGGATCGTACTTCATCAAATCGGTCTTACCTAAAGGAGCTGCTAAGATATCAAATATTGAAGGGAATGAGTTTATGAAACCTGTTAATCTGGATCGCCTCAAGAAGTACAACCTATAAAAAATATGAATAAAAGTAGAATAAAGAAAATAAAGTCCGCTGGCTAGAAAACCTGAAAAGGCTAGTCAGGCAAAAGTTAGGACATTCTCACTGTTCAAAAAACCCGTAAAGGGCTGACAGGCAAAAGTTAGGGAAATAAATAAAAAATAATGGTCCCGCTGATAAAAAAACCCGCAAAGGGCTAGTCAGGCAAAAATTAGGGAAATAAAATATGAGCGAAAAATATTCAGTTAGAAAATCCATAAGGACTAGCTGATAACAAGATTTATCTCATATGATGTATCAAATGTACTCATTTTGGCCCTAATTAATGAATGAAATTAAAATTGAAGTTTTGTTAAACTTTGTATATCCTTCTTTATTATAAAGCATAAGTATTTGAAGGGAT
This sequence comes from Mallotus nudiflorus, assembly GCA_947683625.1. NCBI lineage: Eukaryota > Viridiplantae > Streptophyta > Magnoliopsida > Malpighiales > Euphorbiaceae > Mallotus > Mallotus nudiflorus. Next base: position 24,329 of record CANTUR010001528.1, read on the forward strand.
AACAAAACATAAGAAAGCCTAAGACTAGCTCTATGAGACCATTATATATAGTGATGTCTTTGTTTCTTCCTTTGCGACTCATCATACAAAGTTTGAGTTCTCTTGTACCTATCAAATCCTGATGGTTTTGTCTTTTGGATAACAACCCAAGTTTTGTAATCATCATCAGTAGTAACATCAGCATCCAGGTGTATGTTCTGTTCAAGGGCTTTATAAGGCCACAAGCTCCTAATCTTATCCAGAGAATCTTGTCTCAAAGGAAAGCCTTCAAAGTCAATCAGAACAGTAATGATGAATTGAGGATGACCATATTGATGACAAAGGTGTAAAGGGGTAAAAAAGGTAGAGAAGTGCAGCCCTGGAATAGGAACATAGTGATCATACAGCTCAATAGTCATGAACTTCAATCTCTACCAAGGGTAGACCCATGTGATCTCAGCATCTGAAATCTTCTTCAACCAGTCAACCCATCGGTCCATAGAATGTTTGTCCTTCATTTTCAAAGGACAAGATTGTAGCTGATGAGGTTGATAAGTCAAAGGACTGAGGGGTATAGTAAGTAACTCAGCTTTTTCTGTAACAAAAAAAAAGATATAAGAATAATAAAATAAAAGCCTACGAAGTTGAAAACCCGAAAGGGTGGCTTAGGCAAAAGTTAGGGCAAGCCTGCTAAGCTGAAAACCCGAAAGGGCGGCTTAGGCAAAAGTTAAGGCAAAATAAATAAAAGTTTTGGTTGCACACATGAAGAAGAAGTAAGCTGACTAAAAAATGATTATGAGTCTTAAAACTGTCTAGCCTAATGATGGTCTCAGCAAGGATAACTGGCATAGGGTTAGCCCCAAGCTCTACCTGTTCCAAAATACTGATAATGCATGTATCGGCACCACCATGGTGAGAAACTAGCAAAAATTGAGCATATAAATAGAAAGCAACTATTCTAGTCCAAGAAGAAGTATTCTTGTCCCGAGTCCCACAGACGGTGATCAAAGAAGAAAGATGGATGGTCCCAGGGTTATATGTATACATGTAAATATCAATTGTGGGCAAATCAAAGAATGTAACCAATCTACCAAGAAATTGCATCTCCAAATCATGAAGGGCTATCATAGCAATTGCATATAATGTGCATCCTAGAATAGCAGTAAACTCTTCAATCATTGGACAAAGCTCTTGCCCATTAAACCTGAATACATGGTCCTTGACATCCCAGAAGGTAGCAGCAACATGTAGGAGATTGTTATCGATAGTCAGGTGCTGAAGAGATTTTAGGGATTTAATATGGAAAGGTTGAAGCTTATTCTAGTCATCACCATTGAGACTTTTAAGAAATTTCTTCATTGTTTAGAGAGATGCTTGAGTCATGATGAGGGTATAGAGAATGAAGGAGAATGCCCCTTGTATGGTCTTTTATAGGGAAAGAAAATGAGTTCATGTGGGGAAAGGATTCTGCTAGCAAAGAAAGATGTGGATAAGGTGATAGAATCTAAGAAGGATTAGGATAAATAAATACTTGGGAAGATAATCCATTCTTTTAATTATTTATCTATCTAATATTATCCATCTTGGAAAAGGATTAAGATAAATGGATAATTAATTAAAAAGGATAATGTTCATTAACTATATTTTTTAATCAGTTATTTATAAAAAAATCTATTAAGATGCAAACACTATTTCAGTTCTATCTAACAGTGTTCGAGGTAGTGCAGGAATAAAAATAATAGTACAATAAAGAGCAGTTAGATACAGACACACAGAAACTCAGGAATATAAAAACTCTAAATCACTCATCTCGAGCTCTGGTATCAGGCCATAGGCTCCATCCTCTAGTAGGGTCATCATGATGATAAGTGTCTGAAGGTCTGGCAGATGAAGTCCTAATGCTATACAGATCAAAGCCCAAGTCTACAAGTTATCGAAAAAGCATCTCGTTCTCCCGCTCTAGACTGCTGGAATAGCTCTGCATACATAGAAAACATCACATCATATGCATTACATGCATACATTTTGCATTTTCTCAATGTAGATGTTTACCCGCTAACTCTCTGTAACCTGTATCGTGAATAATCTCTAAGATGAGGCAAGTTTGTATAGATACTCTACCTGTGTCCGGGGAACCTATTTTGTAAAATTTTTACTAATATCAATGTTAAGTGTACAAATCCATACAAGAAATAAGTCAACCAGACTCATATGAGAAGCATCTGGTGGACAAAAGCTAGGAAGCTGAGCATCACCAAACTGCATTTGTTGCTCAACTAGAGCCTGAATAGCGGGAGTCCACTAGAACATAGACTTGTTTGGAAGAGAGACATCATCCGAGCATAACATTGACAAAGGCCCCATCACGACTAGTCCCAACATGCTGACTATGATGAACAGGACTAGGTGTAAGCTCAAGACTCTCAATATCAGGAGTAACCTCAATCTCTGGAGTAATCTCAGTCTCCTCATCCACATCGATGGAAGAACAAACCTCCTCAAACTGTAAAGAGGAGTGATTCATAGGTTCTAGAAGTAGAAGCTGAAATAATGAGAAATTACCTCATCATCATCAATGGGAACATGCTCCAAGAGGCTCTCACGAATAAACTACTGATAATGTTGAGAACGCTCAAGAAAATCTGAGGCAACATACCCCTATAATGCATCCCTCAACTCTGATCCTATAAGATGTGAGCTGCAAAGCATAGAGGATGGGACATCAGATGGAATGCAACGTCAAGAAGGGCCAGAAGACCAGCGATACACTCGCTCCCGTAAATACCACATCAAACAGCCATAACCAGAGAGTAGGATCCTCACAGGCTCAAGGCGAACTGCAGCTGCCATAAAATCATATCGCTGGATGTTCTCAGCACCCTCCAACCAATCAGAGTTTATCTATAATTTATTTAAATTAAGTCTAACCTCTATTAAACTATAACATACTAATGATTTCTTTTTTTTTCCTTTACCAAGTGCCACTCGACAGTGTTCAGCTAATCACGATATGTCTGCAAAGTATTCATGTTGCTAGCAAGATGGGAAGAACCCCATCTCATCATTAAAGGAAAGGTCCTATCATAACTAATAGCGTCAAAGCCTCGAATCAGCCTGATCTCTATACTCCAGATCTGGAAGAAAGAAAACATATCAGGAAAAGGCAAAGAAAGGCAAGACTATAAAGTTCAAAGGAAGGAGAACATACATGCAAGACATGCCAAAAGCCACACATCATGATAGCACCTCTACAGACAATTTCAAGTCTATAATAAATATAAGCGAGTGTAGCAGATCCCCAATATAGTATGGCAACTCGATCTAAGTCGTGAAGAGGACCCAACAGAGTAATACTGACCTCATGACTAGTCTCACAAAAGAAGGTTATGCCTAATAATATTAAAAGGAAACACCTCGCCTTATGGATAATTTGAAGAGGAGTAGAAATAGGAAGGCATCTAAATCCCTTAACTAAGGATGAAAAAAGAACATTCTTTTGATTTTTCCACACTGGAGCGAACCCAATCAAATCTCGCACATACTGACTCTGTGCATGCTCTGGAAGACTGTAATAGCTGACGTCAAATGGAACTGCGGATCCTCCAAAGGAAATCCCTGTGATAGCAAAAAAACTCATAGGCGAAATAGTCAGCTCACCCACACGAGTATAGAAAGTGTGGGTAGTATCCATCCTTCGATCGATCAAAGAGAACAAAGAGTAACGATCAGACTGACCTCGAACGGCCAAAAGTACAATACTAAAACGCTTGAATTCGGAGGACCAAATTAGACGTGTCATTTACTCCGACAGTCCATGAAATAATTCTCGAGCTAGAATGAAACAGCCCGTGAACTTCATCAGATGCTAGTTCAATTTTAAAATAATAATTAGTTAATTAAAAAATTAATTAATTAATCAAAGAATTTAAATTAAAGGATTTGATTAGTTAATTAATTAATTGACAAGTTAAAAAAAAGCTTATCAACAATATGATCAGTAATCTGCTATGCCGATCGGCATTAGTCAGGCCATTCAAAAATCTGGACTTCCAACTAGAATTCCAGACATCCGATCCATCATACAGACAACCTAGGAGCTACATTTTATATTTTCAGAGTTTAATTTCAATTTATCATGCATTTTCATGTTAATTTATGGCTAATATACATGTCAATCTCTACTCTGAAACTAACTCTGCAGGTGATATTATACAGGTGATATTTTGCAGAAATAAATAGAACTAAGAAAAGTTACCTCATTACCCACATCTCTGTACCTGTAGGTACGAAGATGAGTCAAAGGAAAGATAGATGAGTCTTCTCGAAGTCGAAGATCATTCTGAGGAAAACAGGGAGGCAGAATCCTCTGACGTTCTGAAGTCTCAACTCCTTCATATTGTCCAAATGATAAGGAAGCCATACGATCAGATGGATTGCAAATCGGACGACAAATGGTGAAGAAATCAAGAAAAGAAAAATGTGAATCAATTGCAAAGAAAAAAAGAAAAGAATAGGAAGAGAAGAGAAGTGATCGACAAAAGGAATGGGAAGGGTATATAAAATGGAAAATATCCATTTTGATCCTTCCAAATTATTTACTTTTTATTAATCTTTTCTTTCTTGCAATTTGGTCCATAATTGCATTCTGATTAGGAACATGTTCCTAATTAAATCATGACATTCATCAAATTAATAATTCATTGAATTTATTAAAACAACATAATCAATCTATGATCCTGAGTCTTCTGTCAAGTATAGAATACAGAACAAGATTACAGAATTCATTTTTTTTCATTTTACATGCATCATTTCAATTAAAGGATTCATATGTTGCACAGTAGCTATGATATGAATTTCAAATGATTATGTTATATGCTGCACAGTAGTCATAACCTTAATTATGTTATGTACAGTATAGAAGTTATGACATAAACTTTCAAATTCATCAATGCTAAACGTTCCACAGGAACTATAGCAAATTTTCAATTCAACACCATTAAACGTCCCACAGGGAATATAGTGTACATCGTTAGACGTCCCACAAGGAATATAACGAAATTCATCATTGTTAGACGTTCCACACGAACTATAGCAAGTTTTTAATTTATCATCACTAGACATCCCACAGGGAATATAGTGTGCATCGTTAGACATCCCATAGGGAATATAACGAAATTCATCATTGCTAGACCTTTTATAGGAACTATAGCAAGTTTTCAATTTATCATCACTAGACATCCCACAGGGAATATAGTGTGCATCGTTAGACATCCCACAAGGAATATAACAAAATTCATCATTGCTAGACATTCCACAGGAACTATAGCAGGTTTTCAATTTATCATCACTAAACGTCACATAGGGAATATAGCGAAACTCATTAGCACAAAGTCCACTAGACGTTCAGCAGGAAATATAGTGAGACTTGCCAAACATTACACCTTGCTCAATAATTTGGGCATCAATCTATCATTTAGGATACAATCAGGTTTCCTAATTTCTTTCTTTTGAAATTGTGTGCTTCTATTGCTTTGTCGCAATTTGTCAAGCAAATAGTGACAAAGGGGGACAACTATAAGCACCTAATTTTGGGATGCAATTGTGCAAAATTGTGATGTAAACCCCTATAATGAAATTCATTCAAAAAATTGAACTTGGTTGTCAATTTTCTGGGCTTTAGGGACTAAATTGCAATGTTTTTAGGATTTGATTGCAAATAAGTCAATTTTTTAGGGATCTTTTGGTAATTAAAAGTTAAAAAAAATTAGGATTGGCATTGCACAATGCTGACGCATAAAAGTCCTATTTTTTTTTTATTTTTCGCATATTTTTAATGATTTTTTTAGTGTTTTGATTGGTTGAAAATTCAGTTTTATCTTTATTATTATCTGATAAGGTTTTTAAACACGTAAGTTTTTGAAATCAAAAATAGATGCTATCATCATATCAGATGAGATGAGTCTGTTCCTCTGAAGGAGGAAGTCAGTACGTAAGAAAACTCTGCATTTAAAAGCAAAGTCTGCATGCGTGCGAAAAAAAAAAGGAACTTTTCTGGGAAGAACTTTTTTTTGGGGAAGATTTTTACTCACAAAAGGACCGAGAGACACACTGAAAAAGAAAAAAGAAAAAACAGAGAGACAACGAGCGTAAAAAGAAAAAAAAACCTAATTTTGGATACTGAAGTTTTCGAAAGCAATCAAATCCCAGTCCAGCATCAACAATACTTCAATTTTAACGGTGATAATCCAATCTGAGGGGCTCAAAAAGGGCATTTGCATAGCATCAGTGTTCTTTTTCTATTCTTTTTTATTTCATTTCTTTTCTATTATTTTCTTTTTGTGATTATTTTATTTTATTTTTATTATTGTTTTAATTGTTTAATTTCACTACTAATCTATCTACTTTTATGTTTTTATTTTTATTTTTGATGTCTGGATGTGGATTGAGGAGCATACTGCTTATGTTTTGACAAACAAAAGGTCCACGGAATGCCATGGAAGAACCTGTGTTGTCTTCCAGTAGATATTAGGATTTTAATTTTTATTTTGTATTTTGGTATCTTGTGTAGTTTTTTAATTCAGGGGTGTATAATTATTTTAATTTTTGTACGTAGTTTGTAATAGCCCCATTAGTGGCAACAGTAAAAGATTTAATTTTTTGCATTTAAAATCAATTAGTAATTAGGTTCAATTGGGTAAAAAATCAATTAAAATCAATGATAGTCATAGCTAAATTTAGAGTTTGCATGTAATTAATTTAGGGTTTCTAGAAAATTACTATAATATTTGTTTGATTTATTTTTTGTGTTTTATTTATTTTGGGCCTGTTTTTTTTTTATGTTTTTATCCTTTTGGGCCCCAAACCCACATTTTGGTCTAACTCACTTAATAAATAGGCTTAAAAATGATTTAGGGCTTTAAATGATTAAAATCAACTTAGGCCCATTAGATTAATTAGATTTTAGGCCCACTTAGCTAATTAAAACTTGTTTAGACTTAGCTCAGTTAAATTCATTTCTTTTAAAAAATAAATAGACCTAGGCCTACATTTCATTTAAAATAAAATCAAGTTAGACTTAAGCCCACTAATTTAATTTTCCTTTAAATTTGAATAGACTTAAGCTCATATCTTAGACAGACTAAAATAAATAGATCTAGACTCACTAATTAATAAAAATATAGGTCCACCTTTAAGTCCATTTCACCTGTAAATAAAATATGTAGATTTAGCTAACTTATAAAATAAAATTAACATAGTTTAAACATAGGGATATTGCCTTTTTGATGCATTTTTACTTGTAATTTTATTGACTTGTTGCCTTTTGGGTTAGATGGATGTTAATTAGGGTTTAATAAAATTTTATGTAATTAGAGGATGAAATAATCATTTATAAAATTATTCTAAATGAACATGAGACTAAAAGAAGTTAGTATTCCGTATCCAGAATCTTTTGGTTGTGGTGCTAGTTTTTTTTTAGAGAATCAAGTACCACCTTTTCGATTTGTCCCAGTTATTACCTTAGGTGACGACTCCTCATCTCCACGCCATGTCTTTATGACAGTGGTTAGTATGTTCTTTAAGACCCTGAGCCTAAACAATGTCGCGGTTGCTAAAATCTTGGACACGCGCTAAACCCTGCTATCTACACAGTGTTAATAATTTTAAATTTTATTCGTATATTATTATTGTTAATTGCTAATAATATTACGTATTTTATTCTGAGGAATTTAATTACATGAGATTATTATTATTATTATTATTATTATTATTATTATTATTATTATTATGTGAAGGGCATTTTGGTAATTTTATAAATATATATATATATATACAAAAGTCAAATTTTTTTTCCGATCACCGTCGAACTGCCCCACCCTCTGCCACCAACCACTATCAACCCAGGAAGTTCCCAACTGCTATCCACCACTAGTAGTACCGCCTGCAATGCCAAAATATGCAGAAGACCGAAAGTGAAACTTGTCGTCGCTGGTGAAGATTCAAAGTCAATTCTTCTTCTTCTTCTACCACCATCAAACTATCCCACCCTCTGCCACCGGCCATCATCAACCAAGAAGTTCCCAGCTGATGTCCGCCACCACCAGCATTGCCTACAACGCCAAAATACGTAGAAGATTGAAAGTGAAACTTCTCGTCTTCGGTGAAGATTCAAAGTCAATTTTTTTCAAGTCACTCTCTCTCTTCTTCTTCTTCTTCTTCTTCTTCTTCTTCGTCCACCATCGAACTGCCCCACCTTCTGCCACTGGCCACTGTCAACCTAGGAAGTTCCCAGTTGTTATCCGCCACCACCAGCACCGCCTGCAACGTCGAAATACGCAGAAGATCGAAAATGAAACTTCTCGTCACTGGTGAAGATTCCGGCCACTCTAGCTCACTGGACCGGTCTCTTTTGAACGTTCTTGACCTGATGAGTCCATTTTCAAGCTTCGTTTGAGTTCAAAACCACTAGATTTTTAGATATCTCCAATTTTTAGTTTATATATTTTAGGGTTCTTGAATTTTTTGAACTTGATTTAGGTTTATTCTTGAAAACTTACTTCACAAATGTTGTTTGTTGTAGCTCAAGCTTCTCAAATATATTTTTTGTGAATTTTTTTGAATTTTGGTTAATTTTTTATTATTTTAATATTTTATATTGAATTTTGATAATTATGTTAATTAATTATTTTTAATGCTAATTTAGTTGAATTGGTGTTTATTATGTGAGTTAATAGTTTTATAATATTTAAAATAATTTTTTATGAATTTATATAATTTTTGAGAATATTAATTATATTATGTATATTTTGATTTATTGAGTTAATTGTGTAATTTTATGAAAATTATAATTAAATAATATGTTTTAAATGGTTTTAGAATTATTCAAGGTATTATATGATTTTTATAAATTATTTACTATTTTTAACTAATTAATACTAATTTTCAAAAATTATTTACTATTTTGGTGAGTAAATGGGTTTTTAATTATTTTTATTATATATTTAAGCTATTTGAATATATGAAAATGAATTTTTACTATTTTATGTGTAATTATTGAAAAATTGGATTTTTATTAATATTATATTATTATTTAAGATTTTTAGTTAATTATTGCGAAAATAATGGTATTTGGTGTTTTATTGTTTTAATATGTTATATTTTGATATTTTGAGGATATTTATGGAATTTATTGATTTTTAATATATTCATTATTTTAAATGTATTTTTGGTAAAATTGTGAACCTCAGTTGAGAAATTGTGTAGTTCGAGGTCCCAACCGTAGGTGTTGAGTTTTCTGTGTTATGAGTGTGTTTTTCTTGCAGGATTGGCTCTACTTTTTAGTAGAGAGATGCTCATTTTACGGAGGAGGTTTTGCCAAATTTTCAATAGAATTCTCGTAAAACATAACATCAGGTCGATCTTGAGTTTACGTGTTTTGTCTGAGTTTCGTATTCCTAGATCAAGTCTCTTTTAGAAGTATAAGTTAGATTTATTCTTGTCATGACCCAAAACAGGGGCCATGACCGGCGCTAGGGAATAAGAATTCTTTCGAATTCGGAACCCTTAGCAAGCCTTAAATAAAATAAAACATGCAATAGTAATAATAACATAAATAATATATTCAGCAGCGGAAATAAAAATCATAAATATTGAAATAATAATCCACCCAAAAGAAATTAAATCGAATATTTCATTTCATATATAAATTAACTTTTAATGCAAGTTTCAGTTCAAATATTTAAAATACATAACTCACACGAACAATACATAAACTCCTAAATGTTTACAACTACTACAGTGTCTAGATTATAAAATAAAACTCAGATAGGCAATTTACATAGTGAAGCCAGGGCGGAAGAAATCTGGCGTAAAGGTCTACTACTAAGGTCTGAAGATGATGACTCTCCTGAAAAATAGTCAATGGAGGGGAGTCAGACCTCACTGAGTGAATTATTATAATATATATACATGCATAACTAAATGGCAATGCACACAGTCAATAGTATATATAATAAATATATATACAGGCAAAAACACACAGATGCAGTAAATTCATTTTATTTATTTTTACTGAAAATCACTGTTCATAATGGATCAAATAGAACCTTAAAAAATCACAACGTCAAACAGTGTTAGACAACACTCTAGCCATACAGGCTCACTTATTCCAAATATATTCACTTATTCCATTTGGACAGTAGACTAGCCCCGAGACACTAAGTCAACTGAGCTCCAGCAGTTTGACTGTTAGTGTGAATGGCCCCGAGACACTTGGTCAACTGAGCTCCAGTAATCACACTCCCAAATCATATCTCACATCACATAAATCAATCCGATCAATATCCATAAATAGGTTAGTAATGAAGCCTAAATACTATCAGCGTACCGGTATGTACTTAGTCCTAGTGCTGCCCACTAGGTAGCACGTTCTATTCATATCCTTCATTTAAATATAAAACATACATTCATAAATAAATGATGCATGAATTTTAATAGAATAGCAACATAAACCATATATATACTAGAAATATATCAAAAGTAAACCATATATATTTCGAGTATATATACGTCAAATAAATCCAATATAATTGCAAAATAAACTAGAAATATATTTAAAAACATTTTAAGTATAAATATTTAATAAAACATGCATATAATTTAAAATATACCAAAAATAAACCTAAGTACTAATTAATCCATTTATGCATATTTTATCAAAATAAACCATACATTTCTAAAACATGCACCTTAAAACATATATATATAAAATAACAACTCACTGTTATTGCGCTCATCGAGATGGGTATGACGGGCCTGATCCACTAGGCTTCGGTCTCGGCGTAACTAAACAAACAAGTGACAATAAAAAATCAGAACAAATCTAACGGAAATTCCTAGAAACTCGATCTAGAATACTAGACACAGAATTAGAATCAGAGTTCAACCAGACATCATGTTTTACGAGAATTCTACCAAAAATCTGACAGAACCTCCCCTGTAAAATGGGCATCTCTCTACTCAAAGAGTAAAGCCGGTCCTGCAAAGAATCACACTTCGAAATAACACAATATTCACAACCAAAATCCCTCGGTTGGACTCCAAACTACAATTCACCGATCGAGTTCCACAATTCACAAAGCAATTACAAAATACCAAAAATGCCCTTTACTAATAAAAATACATTTTATCAATAAAAATTACATAATTAACCCTAAAACGTGTTAAAAACCGATAAAACTCATTTATTTAGAAAAATCATATAATATATATATAATTTGAAAATAATTTACGAAAAATAGTTTTAATTAGTTAAAAATACTAAATAATTTATATAAATCATTTTTATACCCTAAATAACTATTAAAATCAATTTACTTACATTTTTAACCAATTTAGTGCCAAATTACCAAAATACCCCTTTATATATAAATTTACTAAAATTAATCAAAAATTCACCAAAAATAATATAATTACTCAAAATTAATTTTCTCAACATATAATTCAATAATATTAATAAATATACTCAATTAACCAATTAATTTCAATAAAACACATAATTAACCTAATTTTTCAAAATTACATAAACTTAATAAATTCCAAAATAAATATATAAAATTCACAAAAATTACCAATAAATTTCTAAAATACATTTCAACACCTATAATTACCATAAAACACAATTTCATAATTTAATTAATTAATTTTTGAAAATTAGAAAATAATAAAAAATTCACAAAAATCAAAATAATTCCCAAAAATTCTACAAAAACTACCACATGTAGATTAAGCTACAAGGATCAAAGTTTGTGAAGGGAGTTTATTTCAATCAATCAAATTGAAGCTCAAAAAATTTGAGAACCCTAAATGGCCAAAAATGTAAAATCACAACCTAGGGAAATCTAGACCATTTTAAGTGAAACTGTAATAACCCGAGTTTTAAATATTTTTTATATTTTGTCAGGATATGTAGTGTTAATAAATTTTTAATATATATTTGATTATTTAATTATTTTGTTAATAATTAATGTTATTTACATTTATTTAAAGTTTTCTACGTAAAAATTTTTTCGAAACTCATTATTTTGGAAAATAATATTTAAATAATATTTAATTGTTTAATGTTATTTTATTTTATTAACTTATATGGTTCCATGCATAATCACTATTTTGTGTATTAATATACATGCATATATATATATATATATATATATATATATATATATATATACATATATATGTGAGTGTGTGTGCAATTAAATGTGTGGTGTGTGAATTTTGGTAAGAATATAATAATGTACATTATATTATATAGTTTATTAAATATTTATTATAAAGTATTATGTGTAGATATACTTATATATATACAAAAATATCAAGAAACCCCCCCCCCATCTCTTTCTCTCCCAATCACTCTCTTCCCTCACCCTCACCCTCACTGTCTGTTTCTTCCATTCACTAGCCAGCAGAGTGCCTCCCCCACCTGCTCATGTCACCGCCGCCATCAGCCTTCTTCTCCAGCACCGTTTGGTCCATTTGAAGCTGGAAACCCGCAATTTCTTCCCCTCCTCCGTTCTTCTTTGTCCGGCCACCATTCTTCATATTTCCAGTGCCGTTGGACTCCTGGAACTTCGAGGAGGAGGAATCCAAGCTTCTTATAGCTTGAAAACATGATTTGGTAGGGTTTCTAACTTGATCTCATTTTCGGCCATTTTTGGTTTTTCAATTTTTTTTTTAATTATTTTGGTTGATTAATGAAAAAATCCTTCACAAATATTATTCCCCTTAGCTTAATCTACATGTGGTAATTTTTTTGGAATTTTTGGGAATTATTTTGATTTTTTGTGAATTTTTTATTATTTTATTAATATTTTCTACTTTTAGAAAATTAATTAAATAAATTAAATAAATTAGAAAATTATGATTTATGGTGTTTATAGGTGTTAAAATGAATTTTATAAATTTATTTGTAATTTTTATGAATTTTATATAATTATTTTGAATTTAATTAGTTTATGTAACTTTGGGAAAATTAGGTTAATTATGTGTTTTAGTGAAATTAATTGGTTAATTGAGTATTTATATTGATATTATTGAATTATATGTTGAGGAAATAATTTTTGAGTAATTATATTATTTTTGGTGAATTTTTGAGTAATTATAGTGAATTTATATATAGTAGGGGTATTTTGGTAATTTGACACTAAATTGGCTAAAAATATAATTAAATTGGTTTTAATAGTTATTTGAGGTATAAAAATGATTTCTACAAATTTTTTATTATTTTTAACTAATTAACACTATTTTTCGTAAATTATTTTCAAATTATATATAATATACTATTTTTCTAAATAAATGAGTTTTTATTTGTTTTTAATATGTCTTAGGGTTAATTGCATAATTTGGAGTTTTAAAATGTATTTTGGTCAATATTTATGAATTTATAAAGAATTATCGATTTTTATAATATTTTATTAAAAATTAGGGTTTTATTTTATTTATCAGTAAAATAAGTATTTTCAGTATTTTAAATATCTGATTTGCTATATTTTGATTATTCAAGGGTATTTTTGGTATTTATGAGATTTAAATGTGTTTTGTGTATATCTCGTGAATTGTGAACCTCGGTCGGTAGAATTGTAGTTTGGGAGTCCAACCGAGGGGTTGTGAGACCATATATTCTTGAAGTGTGTTTTCTATGCAGGATCGGCCCTACTTTTGTAGGGAGATGTCCATTTTACAGAGGAGATCTTGTCAAAATTTTGGTAGATTTCTCGTAAAAAGTGACAACCAATCCGAGTCTAATTCTAAATTCTTTATTGAATCTGTCTATAGTAATCCTAGAATTATAGAGTTAGAAGTTTATTCTGACGGATATTACTATTTTATTTTTCTAGCTGCACCAAGATCGAGACCTAACGGATCAGGCCCGCCGAGTTTGTCTCGTGGGGCGCTAATAGGTGAGTTATTATACTGTATATATATGCATTGCATATAGGATGCATTACTTAGGGTTTTTCATTCCATTATATGTATTTTTTTAAGTGATTTAAATTATAATATTTTTGGTATATCTAGGGCTTTATTTTTATGTATATATGCATGTTATTTTTATATATGCATGTTAAATAATTAGGTTTATATTTGTCACGACCCAAAACAGGGGCCATGACCGGCGCTAGGGAATGAGAATTCTTTCGAATCCGGAACCCGTAGCAAGCCTAAAAATAAAATAAATCATGCCATAACAACAGTAACAATATAATATGCAGCGGAAAATAAAAATCATAATATCATAATATTATTCTCATCCACTGGATTTAAATCAAAATCTCATCACATATATAATAATCCTTTTAATACAAATCCAGTTTCAATATAATACATCTCTTTAAAATAAAGTACATGAAATCCAATACTTTAATTCACAACTACTGCAGTGTCTAGATAAAATAAATGAGACTCAAGTAGACAGTTTACATAAAGAAGCCGGGGCGGAAGAAATCCGGCGTATCGACCTGCTACTGAGGTCTGAGGATGTTGACTCTCCTGAAAAATAGTCAACGGAGGGGAGTCAGACCTCACTGAGTGAATTACTATAATATATATACATACACACTAAGTGATAATGCATACAGTCAACGGTATACATATAATATGTATATATACAGGCAAATTCACACAGATGTAATAAAATCATTTTTATATATATTATCTGAAAAATCATCTTTTATGAAGGATCAAATAGAACCCTAGAATATCGCAACCTCAGAAAATAGTGTTAAACAACACTCTAGCCATACAGGCTCACTTATTCCAAATATATCCACTTAATCCATATGGACAGTAGACTGGCCCCGAGACACTAAGTCAACCGAGCTCCAGCAGTCTAACTGCCAGTGTGATTGGCCCCGAGACACTTGGTCAACCGAGCTCCAGCAATCACACCCAAACCACATCTCACATATCGATAATCATAATCAAATCAATATCCACAAATAAGTTAGTATTATAGCCTAAAGCTATAGGCGTACCGGTACGTACTCGGTCCTAGTGCTGCCCACTAGGTAGCACGTTCTATTGATATCCTTCATTAATAAATAATATAAAACATTCATTCACAATAAATGATGCATGAATTTAAATGAAATAGCAATATAATCCATATATATACCGGAAATATACCAAAAGTAAACCAGGTATATTTCGAGTATATATATATCAAATAAATCCAGTCAAATCATAAATTAAACTAAAAATATATTTAAAAACATTTTAAATATATTTTATTAACAAAACATGTATATAATTTAATATATACCAAAAATAAACCAAAAATATACTTAATATAAACTTAAGAAATAATCAAATTATTTATGCATATTTAATCAACATAAAACATGCATTTCTAAATCATGCATCCTAAGTATATATATATAGTATAGTAACTCACCTAATGCGCTCCACGAGACAGGTCCGACGGGCCTGGTCCACTAGCCCTCGGTCTCGGCGCAACTAAACAAGCAATAAATAACCGACATTAGAATAAACCTAACAGAAATCCTAGAATTCAATCTAGAGTATTAAAATATGGAAACAGAATTAGGGTTCGACTGGACATCACGTTTTACGAGAATTCTACCGAAAATCCGACAGAACCTCCCCTGTAAAACGGACATCTCTCTACTCAAAAGAGTAGAGCCGACCCTGCAAAGAAAATACACTTCAAAAAATAGGCTCAACACAATCAAAATCCCACGGTCGGACTCCAAACTACAGTCTACCGACCGGGGTCCACAAACACAGAACAATTCCAGATATACCAAAAATATCCTCACAACATAGAAATACATCTCATAGGTGGAAATTACATAATTAACCTTAAAACACTGTAAAAACCGATTAAAACTCATTTTATTAGAAAAACCGTATATTATATATATAATTGAAAATAATTCACGAAAAATAGTTTTAATTAGTTAAAAATACTAAATAATTTATAGAAATCATTTTTATACCTTAAATAACTATTAAAACCAATTAAATTACATTTTTAGACAATTTAGGGTAAAATTACCAAAATACCCCTATATATATAAATATACTTAAATTACTTCAAAAATTCACCAAAAATCATACAATTACCCAAAATTAATTTTCTCAACATATTTATCAATAATATCAATAATTAAACTCAATTAACCAATTAAATTCAAATAAAAACACATTTAACCCTAATTTCTCAAAATCACATAAACTCAATTAATTCAAAATAAATACTTAGAAATTCATAAAAATTCCAAATAAATTCCTATAATTCATTTCAACACCTAATTCAACCATAAACTCAAATTTCATAATTTAAATAATTAATTTCCGAAAATTAGAAAATAATATTAAAATATTCAAAAATACCCAAAAATCCAAAAAATCTCCAAAAATTCTACAAAAATTCATACATGTAGATTAAGCTACTAGGAACAACATTTGTGAAGGGAGTTTTCATGAATCATCCAATTCGAAGCTCAAAAAAATTGAAAACCCTAATAGGCCGAAATTGACAAAATCGAAACCTAAGCAATTCTAGACCATTTTAGCTCAAACCAAAGCTAGAATCACACTCACCGGAACTCAAGGAGAAGAAAGAGACCAGCGGTGTCAAAAACGGTGGCCGGAATCGACGTGATCGACGGTGGATCGATTTTCGGCTTCTCCGACCAAAATCGACTTCCAGACGCCAGAAACGGCCTCCTCATGCGGCGAAATTGGTCGGGGAAGACGGTGGCACACCGGACGGCACACCCACGGTGAAGAAACGGCATGACAGACGCTCGGACGGCAAGGGGAAGGATCGGGAGGAAGAAGAAGAAGTCGGGGGCAGTTTTGTAATTTTCCAAATCTTTTGTAATTTTGACAAATATATGTATATATATATACTTTATACTATATATGTCACGACCCAAAACAGGGGCCATGACCGGCGCTAGGGAACGGGAATTCTTTCGAATCCGGAACCCGTAGCAAGCCTAAAAATAAATAAATCATGCCATCATAACAGTAACACTATAATAAATGCAGCGGAAAAATAAAAATCATAATATCATAATATTATCCATATCAACTGGATATAAGTAAAAATCTCATCTCATACATAAAATCTTTTTAATACAATCCAGTTTTATCATAATATATCTCCTTTAAAATAAAGTACATGAAATCCAATACTGTAATTCACAACTACTGCAGTGTCTAGATAAAATCAATAAGACTCAAGTAGACAATTTACATAAAGAAGTCGGGGCGGAAGAAATCCGGCGTATCGACCTGCTACTGAGGTCTGAGGAAGTTGACTCTCCTGAAAAATAGTTAACGGAGGGGAGTCAGACCTCACTGAGTGAATTACTATAATATATATACATACACTCTAAATGACAATGCATACAGTCAATAATACATGTCTAATATGTATATATACAGGCAATTCATACAGATGCAGAAAAATCGTTTTTATATATTTTATCTGAAAATCATCTTTTATGAAGGATCATATAGAACCCTAGAATATCGCAACCTCAGAAAATAGTGTTAAACAACACTCTAGCCATACAGGCTCACTTATACCAAATATATCCACTTAATCCATATGGACAGTAGACTGGCCCCGAGACACTAAGTCAACCGAGCTCCAGCAGTCTGACTGCCAGTGTGATTGGCCCCGAGACACTTGGTCAACCGAGCTCCAGCAATCACACCCACAAACCACATCTCACATATCAATTAATCATATCAAATCAATATCCACAAATAGTTAGTAATATAGCCTAAATACTATAGGCGTACCGGTACGTACTCGGTCCTAGTGCTGCCCACTAGGTAGCACGTTCTATTGATATCCTTCATTAATAATATAAATCATTCATTCACAATAAATGATGCATGAATGTAAATGAAACAACAATATAAACCATATATATACCGAAAATATACCGAACATAAACCAGGTATATTTTGAGTATATATATGTCAAATAAATCCAATCAAATCATGAATTAAACTAAAAATATATTTAAAAACATTTTAAATATATTTTATTAACAAAACATGTATATAATTTATTATATACCAAAAATGTACCAAAAATATACTTGATTATAAATCACATTATTTATGCATATTTAATCAAAGTAAAACATACATTTTCTAAATCATGCATCCTAAGCATATATATATAATATAGTAACTCACCTAATGCGCTCCACGAGACAGGTCCGACGGGCCTGGTCCACTAGCCCTCGGTCTCGGCGCAACTAAACAAGAAATAAATAACCGATATCAGAGTAATCCTAATAGAAATCCTAGAATTCAATCTAGAGTATTAAAATACGAAAACAGAATTAGGGTTCGACTGGACATCACATTTTACGAGAATTCTACCAAAAATTCGGCAGAACCTCCCCTATAAAACGGACATCTCTCTACTCAAAAGAGTAGAGCCGACCCTGCAAATAAAATACACTTCGAAAAACTAGCTCAACACAATCAAAATCCCACGGTCGGACTCCAAACTACAGTCCATCGATCGGGGTCCACAAACACAGAATGATTCCAGATATAACAAAAATATCTTTAAATCACAGAAATACATTTTATAAATAAAAATTACATAATTGACCTTGAAACACTATAAAAACCGATTAAAACTCATTTTATTAGAAAAACCGTATATTATATATATAATTGAAAATAATTCCCGAAAAATAGTTTTAATTAGTTAAAAATACTAAATATTTTGTAGAAATCATTTTTATACCTTAAATAAATATTAAAACCAATTAAATTACATTTTTAGACAATTTAGGGTAAAATTACCAAAATACCCTTATATATATAAATATACCTAAATTACTTCAAAAATTCACCAAAAATCATACAATTATCTAAAATTAATTTTCTCAACATATTTATCAATAATATCAATATCTAAACTCAATTAACCAATTAAATTCAATTTAAAACACAATTAACCTAATTTTCCAAAATCACCTAAACTTCAATAATTAAAAATAAATACTTAGAAATTCATAAAAATTCCAAATAAATTCCTATAATTCATTTCAACACCCAATTCAACCATAAACTCCAATTTCATAATTTAAATAATTAATTTCCGAAAATTAGAAAATAATATTAAAATATTCAAAATACCCAAAAATCCAAAAAATCTCCAAAAATTCTACAAAAATTCATACATGTAGATTAAGCTACTAAGAACAACATTTGTGAAGGGAGTTTCCATGAATCATCCAATTCGAAGCTCAAAAAAATCGAAAACCCTAATAGACCGAAATTAACAAATCGAAAACTAAGCAATTCTAGACCATTTTAGCTCAAACCAAAGCTAGAATAACACTCACCGGAGCTCAAGGAGAAGAAAGAGACCGGTGGTGTCGAAAACGGTGGCCGGAGGAGGGAGAAACGGCGGTAGCTCGACTTTCGGCCTCCTAAGCTAATTCCGGCCAAACTCGTCGGGAAAGGGGGCTGCTGGCGGCGGGGAACGGCTGGAGGCGACGGTGGCAAGCTGAGAGGCACACCGACGGTGAAGGAACGGCAGTTGCAGACGGTGGAGGTGGGTGGTGGTCGTCGGGCGCGGAAAGGAGAAGAAGAAGAAGAAGAAGAAGAAAATGTCGGGGGCAATTTGGTAATTTTGCAAATTTTTTTTTTTGATTTTTGATGTATATATGTATATATATATATTATACTATATATTAAAATAATATTAAATTACACACATCAAATATACACCACACACATAAAAATATTAATATTTAATAATTTATACCAAATAAAATTAATTAAATAACAATTAAAACAATTAAATACTTAATAAAATATTAGGGTATAATAAACCCTAATTAAATACATATACACACACAGGCTTTATTTAATAATTTAAGAATATGTATGAGTTCATGCAAGTCCGTAAATACATCTAAAATAATTAATAATAAATTGTTTACGTGAAAATTTCCCCGAAAATGCAAGTCCCGGGAAAATTTTACGTAAAACACTGTAAATAATATACCGTAATTAAAATAGGTTTTAAATACATATTAACTCGTAAAAATATCACATATATATTCAAAATTATTGACACTGCATATCCCGGTACAATGTAAAAAAAATATTTTAAAAACACGGGATATTACAATATATTAAAATAATATTAAATTACACACATCAAATATACACCACACACATAAAATTTAATATTTTAATAATTTATACTAAATAAATTAATTAAATAACAATAAAACAAATAAATACTTAATAAAATATTAGGGTAATAATAAACCCTAATTAAATAAATATACACACACAGGCTTTATTTAATAATTTAAAAATACGCATGAGTTCATGCAAGTCCGTAAATACATTTAAAATAATTAATAATACATTGTTTATGTGAAAATTTCCCCGAAAATGCAAGTCCCGGGAAAATTTTACGTAAAACACTGAAAATAATACACCGTAATTAAAATAGATTTTAAATACATATTAACTCGTAAAAATATCATATAAAATACAGAAATTATTAACACTGCATATCCCGGTACAGTGTAAAAATATTTTAAAAACACGGGATATTACAGTCTTCCCCCCTTACAAGAATTCGTCCCCAAATTCCAGAAAACAAGATCAAGAAGGAAAGAGATACGGGTAAGAAGCTCGCATCTCAGCTTCAGTCTCCCACGTATGCTCTTCAACTTTATCGCTACGCCACAGAACCTTGACCATCGGAATCTGCTTCGATCGCAACTGTCGAACTTGATAATCTACGATCGCCACAGGTTCTTCCACAAAAGTCAAATCTTCACTCACTTCCACACTGTCAGGTTGCAACACGTGTGAAGGATCTGAGATATACTTCCTCAACATCAAGATATGAAATACTGGATGCACTTGTGACATACACGAAGGCAAATCCAACCGATATGCAACAGTGCCAACTCTCTCCAGAATCTCAAACAGTCCAATGTATCTCGGTGCTAACTTACCCTTCCTGCCAAATCTCATCACACCCTTCATCGGAGATACCTTCAGAAAAATGAAATCTCCAACCTGAAACTCCACATCTCTGCGCCTAGGATCCGCATAACTCTTCTGTCTGCTAACTGCGGTCTCTAATCTGCGCTTGATCACGACGACTTTCTCTGCAGCATCCTGAACCATCTCTGGTCCAGTCAAAGCTCTCTCACCGATCTCATCCCAACTCAACGGGGATCTACACTTCCTTCCATACAACGCCTCGTATGGTGCCATGCCAATACTGCTATGGTAGCTGTTATTATATGCAAACTCAACAAGCGACAAATGATCATCCCAGCTACCTCCCAAATCCAGGACACACATCCTCAACATATCTTCCAGTGTCTGGATCGTCCTCTCAGACTGACCATCTATCTGAGGATGAAAAGCAGTACTGAAATCCAACCTAGTGCCCATCGCTTCCTGCAACTTCTGCCAAAAACGAGAAGTAAACACCGAACCTCTATCTGACACAATGGACACAGGTACTCCATGAAGGCACACAATATGCTTCACATACAACTTCGCCAATCTAGCAACTGAATATGTGGCTTTCACAGGCAAGAAATGTGCAGACTTTGTTAACCTGTCTACAATCACCCAGATGGAATCGTATCCATCCTTCGAACGAGGTAAACCGACCACAAAATCCATAGCTATCCTTTCCCACTTCCACTCGGGAATAGGAAGAGGCTGAAGCTTCCCAGAAGGCTTCTGATGTTCGGCTTTCACTTGCTGACACGTCAGACACTTAGCAACATAATCAGCGACATCCTTCTTCAATCCATCCCACCAGTATAAATCTCTGATACTGTGGTACATCTTAGTGACACCTGGATGAACGCTGTAAGCTGTAGAATGTGCTTCTTCTAGGATCTCCTCTCTCAAGTCATCCACATCAGGAACACACAATCTACCACTGATCCACAACACACCATCATCATCGAGTGTGAAATCAGTGAACTTCCCTGCTCTGACATTCTCTGCAAGCTCTTCCAGAATAGGATCTCGGCTCTGAGCTGCTTTAATCCTATCCCTCAGTACAGATCGTACTTTAAACTGAGCTAACAGTCCACCTGATCTACTAATCTTCATCATCAGACCTTGATCCACCATCAGATGCAATTCCTGGATCAATGGTCTCCTCTCAACACCGATGTGAGCAAGACTACCTGAGGACTTCCTACTCAAGGCATCTGCTACCACATTAGCTTTACCCGGATGGTAAAGAATCTCGCAATCATAATCCTTCAACAATTCCAACCATCTCCTCTGCCTCAAATTCAAATCTCTCTGCTGAAAAATGTACTTAAGGCTCTTGTGATCAGTAAATATCTCACAAGTCACCCCGTACAAATAATGTCTCCAAATCTTCAAAGCAAAGATCACTGCAGCCATCTCAAGATCATGTGTAGGATAGTTATGCTCATGCTTCTTCAACTGCCTCGAAGCATAGGCTATCACCCTTCCATTCTGCATCAACACACAACCAAGACCAATTCTAGAGGCATCACAGTAAACTGTGAACTTATCCACACTATTAGGCAAAGCTAATACTGGCGCTGTGGTCAATTTTTCCTTCAACAACTGAAAACTGTTCTCACAAGCTTCTGACCACTCGAATCTAACATTCTTCTGAGTCAAGCGAGTCATAGGGGCTGCTATCCTGGAAAAATCCTGCACAAACCCGCTTATAATACCCGGTTAAACCCAGAAAACTCCGAATCTCCATAACAGAAGTAGGTCTAGGCCATTCAGACACTGCCTCAACCTTCTGTGGATCAACCTGAATACCTTCTTTAGACACTACGTGTCCAAGAAAAGAAACACTCTCCATCCAGAAATCACACCTTCGAGAATTTAGCATAAAGCTGATGATCTCTCAGTGTCTGTAGTACAATCCTCAAATGATATACATGCTCTTCCATACTCCTCGAATATACCAGTATATCATCAATGAAGACTACTATAAACTGATCCACATACGATCTGAATACCCTATTCATCAGGTCCATAAAAGCTGCTGGTGCATTAGTCAAACCAAAAGACATCACCAGAAACTCATAATGGCCATATCTAGTGCGGAATGCTGTCTTAGGAATATCAGATTCACTAATCCGCAACTGATGATAACCCGACCTCAAGTCGACCTTAGAAAAGAAATGTGCACCCTGAAGCTGATCAAACAAATCATCTATCCTCGGGAGAGGATACTTGTTCTTCACTGTCACCTTATTCAACTCTCTGTAGTCAATGCACAGTCTCAGGGTACCATCCTTCTTCTTCACAAATAGGACTGGTGCACCCCAAGGAGAAACACTAGGTCTAATAAAACCCTTATCCAACAACTCTTGCAACTGCTCCTTCAACTCTCTCAACTCTGCAGGAGCCATACGATAAGGTGGCATAGATATAGGAGTAGTACCTGGTACCACATCTATACAGAACTCAATCTCTCTATGAGGTGGTAAACCTGGCAACTCCTCGGGAAAAACATCAGGAAACTCATAAGCAACAGGAACATCTGTGAGTGACAACTTCTCCACTGACGTATCCCTAACCAATGCCAAATATCCCTGACAACCTTTCCTCAACAACTTCCTAGCTGAAATAGCAGAAATAAGATTCTGAGGTGCTGAACTCCTATCACCAACAAACTTAAAATCTTCTTCACCAGGAATTCTGAAAGTCACCTCCTTATTCCTGCAATCTACCACGACATAGTGCTGAGATAACCAATCCATTCCCAGAATAACATCAAACTCCATCACATCCAACAAAATCAAATCAGCGGGTAATTCTCTATCTCCCACGAGAACTAGACAACCAGAAAGAACAATATCGGTGTCCAAGGAATCACTCAAAGGAGTGGCAACAGACAAAGGAAAAGCCATCCTCGAAGCTTGCCAACAAGATTTAGAAGCAAAAACAGGAGAAACAAACGAATGCGTGGCACCCGGATCAAACAAAACCCAAGCATCCAGGTAACAAACAGAAACAATACCTGCCACGACAGCATTAGATGCCTGAGCATCCTGCTGAGTCAGATGGAAGACTCTGGCTTAACCTCGACCTCCCTGCTGACTGGTAGAAGCCTGGCCAACACCTCTGGCACCTCCTCTAGTACCTCTACCACGACTCTGCTGTGGAACAAACTGAGTGGAACTCTGATGCTGGGCTGACGGTAACTGAAATGGCACGGGTGCTGCACTAGCAATCGACTGCTGTGGGAATCACAGAATCTGCTGCTGCTGATACCCGAAATAAGGACACGATCTGGCAAAATGTCCTGTCTGTCCGCATCTGAAACATGTCAGCGATGTCAGATAACACGGTCCCTGATGGACTCTACCCACACGTCTGGAAAACACTGGCCGCTGATCCAGAAGTACGACCACTGCTGCTGCTCGAAGCACCTGACCCAAATCTGAACGATCTACGCTGACCTCCACGGCCATGTCTACTACTCCGATGCACTCGCTGCTGCTGTCTCTGACTCTGCTGAGTCGAACCTCGCTGCTGACTACTCAAACCAACATGAAAACTCGAATATGGAGTAGCCTGCAATCCACTCGACTGAACTCCTGGCTGGTAATAATCAGGCATCGCTCCCTGCCTAACTAGCCTCAGCTCAATCTCCTTAGCTAGCTCAATCACGGACTCGAGAGTAAGACCTGCTGTAGGCATACCAGTAAAAGCTGAACCCAAACCAGTAACGTATGTAGTAACCGCGAAGTACTGATCTCGCGTCAGATCCTCAGCATATCTACCTAGACGAAGAAACTCTCGGGTATACTCCTCTACAGATCGATCTCCATGAGAAATACTAGTCAGACGGAGACGATAGCTCAAACGAAGAGGCTCTGGATAAAATCTCCTCATGAACCGCTCTCAAAACTGAGCCCATGTCATCGTCATCATGTAGGGCTGGATCAACTGAATGAACCAATCTAGAGCTGGTCCCTCAACAGATAACTCAACAATCATGATCCGCTGGTACTCGGTATGAGCAGTCCGAGTCCTAGTCTCAATTGCATGCAGAAAGTCTAAAGGATCAGAAGTACCATCAAAAGCAATCCTGCCAACTCGGGCATAGAACAAAGCTGCCTCAGGGTCAGACATACCCTGCTGATAGGCAGGCTGAACAGGCTGAACAACTGGAGGAATAGGAATATCAAACTCAGGCTCAACAGGCTCCTCGTCCTGTAACTCTCTCTGCCTATGGTGACCTGCCGCTCCTCGAGGTTTACCTCTGCCACGACCTCTACGTCTAACTGGCTGCTCAGGAGGTAAAACCTCATCCTGAAAAGACTCATCATCCTCGGCCTCAATGACCAGTGGAGCGACACGCGCTCGCCTCCTCATTCTGAAAAGACAAATGGAAATATTCAGACAAAACAGACAACGGAGGAATAACGCTGAAAACTACAGCAAGGAATACTTATCAAGACATACTCAAACCTAAAACACTGCAGTAGTCCAACAGAAAACACAACTCTGAAAACTAGGGCCACAACTCACATAACTAAGCCCTGACACAGAACTCCGCTCTGATACCAACTTTGTCTCGACCCAAAACAGGGGCCATGACTGGCGCTAGGGAACGGGAATTCTTTCGAATCCGGAACCCGTAGCAAGCCTAAAAATAAAATAAATCATGCCATAACAACAGTAACAATATAATATGCAGCGAAAAATAAAAATCATAATATCATAATATTATTCTCATCCACTGGATTTAAATCAAAATCTCACCACATATATAATAATCCTTTTAATACAAATCCAGTTTCAATATAATACATCTCTTTAAAATAAAGTACATGAAATCCAATACTTTAATTCACAACTACTGCAGTGTCTAGATAAAATAAATGAGACTCAAGTAGACAGTTTACATAAAGAAGCCGGGGCGGAAGAAATCCGGCGTATCGACCTGCTACTGAGGTCTGAGGATGTTGACTCTCCTGAAAAATAGTCAACAGAGGGGAGTTAGACCTCACTGAGTGAATTACTATAATATATATACATACACACTAAGTGATAATGCATACAGTCAACGGTATACATATAATATGTATATATACAGGCAAATTCACACAGATGCAATAAAATCATTTTTATATATATTATCTGAAAAATCATCTTTTATGAAGGATCAAATAGAACCCTAGAATATCGCAACCTCAGAAAATAGTGTTAAACAACACTCTAGCCATACAGGCTCACTTATTCCAAATATATCCACTTAATCCATATGGACAGTAGACTGGCCCCGAGACACTAAGTCAATCGAGCTCCAACAGTCTAACTGCCATTGTGATTGGCCCCGAGACACTTGGTCAACCGAGCTCCAGCAATCACACCCAAACCACATCTCACATATCGATAATCATAATCAAATCAATATCCACAAATAAGTTAGTATTATAGCCTAAAGCTATAGGCGTACCGGTACGTACTCGGTCCTAGTGCTGCCCACTAGGTAGCACGTTCTATTGATATCCTTCATTAATAAATAATATAAAACATTCATTCACAATAAATGATGCATGAATTTAAATGAAATAGCAATATAATCCATATATATACCGGAAATATACCAAAAGTAAACCAGGTATATTTCGAGTATATATATATCAAATAAATCCAGTCAAATCATAAATTAAACTAAAAAATATATTTAAAAACATTTTAAATATATTTTATTAACAAAACATGTATATAATTTAATATATACCAAAAATAAACCAAAAATATACTTAATATAAACTTAAGAAATAATCAAATTATTTATGCATATTTAATCAACATAAAACATGCATTTCTAAATCATGCATCCTAAGTATATATATATAGTATAGTAACTCACCTAATGCGCTCCACGAGACAGGTCCGACGGGCCTGGTCCACTAGCCCTCGGTCTCGGCGCAACTAAACAAGCAATAAATAACTGACATTAGAATAAACCTAACAGAAATCCTAGAATTCAATCTAGAGTATTAAAATATGGAAACAGAATTAGGGTTCGACTGGACATCACGTTTTACGAGAATTCTACCGAAAATCCGGCAGAACCTCCCCTGTAAAACGGACATCTCTCTACTCAAAAGAGTAGAGCCGACCCTGCAAAGAAAATACACTTCGAAAAATAGGCTCAACACAATCAAAATCCCACGATCAGACTCCAAACTACAGTCTACCAACCGGGGTCCACAAACACAGAACAATTCCAGATATACCAAAAATATCCTCACAACATAGAAATACATCTCATAGGTGGAAATTACATAATTAACCTTAAAACACTGTAAAAACCGATTAAAACTCATTTTATTAGAAAAACCGTATATTATATATATAATTGAAAATAATTCACGAAAAATAGTTTTAATTAGTTAAAAATACTAAATAATTTATAGAAATCATTTTTATACCTTAAATAACTATTAAAACCAATTAAATTACATTTTTAGACAATTTAGGGTAAAATTACCAAAATACCCCTATATATATAAATATACTTAAATTACTTCAAAAATTCACCAAAAATCATACAATTACCCAAAATTAATTTTCTCAACATATTTATCAATAATATCAATAATTAAACTCAATTAACCAATTAAATTCAAATAAAAACACATTTAACCCTAATTTCTCAAAATCACATAAACTCAATTAATTCAAAATAAATACTTAGAAATTCATAAAAATTCCAAATAAATTCCTATAATTCATTTCAACACCTAATTCAACCATAAACTCAAATTTCATAATTTAAATAATTAATTTCCGAAAATTAGAAAATAATATTAAAATATTCAAAAAATACCCAAAAATCCAAACAATCTCCAAAAATTCTAAAAAAATTTATAAATGTAGATTAAGCTACTAGGAACAACATTTGTGAAGGGAGTTTTCATGAATCATCCAATTCGAAGCTCAAAAAAATCGAAAACCCTAATAGGCCGAAATTGACAAAATCGAAACCTAAGCAATTTCTAGACCATTTTAGCTCAAACCAAAGCTAGAATCACACTCACCAGAACTCAAGGAGAATAAAGAGACCGGCGGTGTCAAAAATGGTGGGCGGAATCGGCGTGATCGATGGTGGATCGATTTTCGGCTTCTCCGGCCAAAATCGACTTCCAGACGCCGGAAACGGCCTCCTCAGGCGGCGGAATTGGTCGGGGGAAGACGGTGGCACACCGGACGGCACACCCACGGTGAAGAAACGGCGTGACAAACGCTCGGACGGCAAGGGGAAGGATCGGGAGGAAGAAGAAGAAGTCGGGGGCAGTTTTGTAATTTTCCAAATCTTTTGTAATTTTGACAAATATATGTATATATATATACTTTATACTATATATTAAAATAATATTAAATTACACACATCAAATATACACCACACACATAAAATTTAATATTTTAATAATTTATACTAAATAAAATTAATTAAATAACAATAAAACAAATAAATACTTAATAAAATATTAGGGTAATAATAAACCCTAATTAAATAAATATACACACACAGGCTTTATTTAATAATTTAAAAATACGCATGAGTTCATGCAAGTCCGTAAATACATTTAAAATAATTAATAATACATTGTTTACGTGAAAATTTCCCCGAAAATGCAAGTCCCCGGGAAACTTTTACGTAAAACACTGAAAATAATACACCGTAATTAAAATAGATTTTAAAATACATATTAACTCGTAAAAATATCATATAAAATACAGAAATTATTAACATTGCATATCCCGGTACAGTGTAAAAAATATTTTAAAAACACGGGATATTACAATATTTAACACATTTTAGTATATACACATGTTTTAAACATACATTTAGTCACAATTATTTTATTAAATGATTGGTATACTTTAGGTATAGTTTCAGTATATTTAAGGTTTATTCTTAAATAATTGCATGTTATATTGTGAACTTACACTCAAATTGTTTTTAAGTTTATTTTTGGTATATTTTGATATATATTTCCCAAATAAATGTTTGTTTTATTATTAATTGAAACCTAAAACAGTAGTAGTATACTTAGGGTTTAATTATGGTATATGCATGCTAGAAAATTAGGTTATTTTGGTAGAATGTGAATATAAGTTAAACCTAAACACATATTTAACTGGATATTTACACATAAATGTTTTATTAAGTGATTTGTGTACCTAGAGCATATCTTTTGTATATTTAGGTATATTTTTCAGAAAATGCATGTTATATTATTAATACACACTTAATCGTTTTTAATTATATTGATGGTTACCTTTAGTATATTTCATATTTTATTTGACATATATATATATACCCGAAATATATTGGGTATTTTTAGGTATATTTTTGGTATATATATATATATGGTTGATTTTACTAATAGGAATATTGTTCTACATTAATTATTTTCAGAATGAATGATTTATTTTAAGTGAAGGATATCAATAGAACGTGCTTCCTAGTGGGCCGCACTAGGACCGTGTACGTACCGGTACGATAGTTAAGGGTTGAATGAGAATTAATTATAGTGATTATAATTGATTTGATTGATTTGACTAAGATTAATGGTGTTAGATAGTGTGATTGTTGTAGCTCGGTTAACCACGGGTCTCGGGGCCAATCACACTGATAGTTAGACTACTAGAGCTCGATTGACTTAGTATCTCGGGGCCAGTCTACTGTCCATAGTGGAATGAATGATCTATTGAGTTGATAGAAATGTGAGGTGACAGAAAGTGTGATTGCTGGAGCTCGGTTGACCAAGTGTCTCAGGACTAATCACACTGATAGCCAGACTGCTGGAGCTCAGTCAACTTAGTGTCTCGGGGCCAGTTTGCTATCCAGATTGGAACAAGTGTTCTATTTGGAATCAAGTGAGCCTGTATGGCTAGAGTGATAATGGGGTTGTTGAGGTTGCTATTATTAGGGTTCTATGGATCTTTCACGAATTTAATTAAACGTTTTCTACATTTAGTACATTTATAAAAGCAGAGTTTGGCATTCGTGTGAATTGTGTGTATATACATATATATAATAATGCCTAATTGTTATGGTTTAGTTTGCATGTATATATAGTATAATAATTCACTCAATGAGATCTGACCCCCCCTCAATTATTTTTTTCAGGAGATCCTATATCGTCAAACCTTAGTAGTAGAGTTCCTCACCGGTGTTCTTCCGTCTCGGCTATTTTATGTAAATGTATATATTCTGAACTCTGATTTGTATTCTAGAAACTGCAGTAGTAGTGTTATTGTATCATAAGTATATTATTTTGTTTTGATATTAAATACTCTAAGAATCTGTATTTGAACACTGTATGAATATGTATTCATTTATGAAAGGATTTGGAGTATTTATGTTATATATCGATTCGAAAAATTTTAATCCTGTCGTACCTTTAACTATTTATCGTATGATTTTATTTTCTTAGGCTTACTACGGGTGCCGAATTTGAAAGAATTCCCCATTCCCTAGCGTCGGTCATGACTCCTAGTTTGGGTCGTGATAGAAACAAAGCTTGGAATCACACTCACCGGAGCTCAAGGAGAAGATAGAGACTAGTGGCATGAAAAATGGTGGCCAAAATTACGTCGATCGGAGCTTATGTCGAATTTTGAAATTCTGGCTATTTCAAGCTTCTCCGACGCCAGAAACAGGTGCTGCTGGTGGTGAAGCTAGCTGGGGACGATGGTGGCATGCCGGGAGGCACACCGACGGCAAGGGGAGGGCTTGGCAGATGGCGGAATGGCGAGGGAGGGTGATCGGGAAAATGAGGAAGGTGGATGGAAAAACTTGTAAATTTAACAAACTTCTAAATTTGTATGTGTGTGTATATATATATATATAACTTTAACTTTAATTATAATATTATATATTATTATATTTCAAATAATTATACACCACATGATTTAAAATAATTAATATATATACATATACACAGGTTAATTAAAAATAAAACTAAACTATATATAATATACATAAATAAAATTAATAAACCCTAAATGTTAAATATATATATATATATATATATATATATATATATATATATATATATATATATATATATGCATGTATATGTATATATTTTAATGCGAAAATTAAAATAATGCATGAACTCACGCAAACTCGTAAAACTATTTAAAATAATTAGTATTAAATTATTTACGTGATAATTTCCCCGAAAATAACATTCCCGAAAAAATTTTACGTAAAGAACTTAAAATAATTAAGAATAATTAAAATAACTTAATAATTAACAAATTCATGAAAATAATCATAAATATAAACAAAAATTATTAACATTGC
>CANTUR010001529.1:0-156506 GCA_947683625.1 Mallotus nudiflorus
CTCCAAATCTTTCAAAGCAAAGATCACTGCAGCCATCTCAAGATCATGTGTAGGATAGTTCTGCTCATGCTTCTTCAACTGCCTCGAAGCATAGGCTATCACCCTTCCATTCCGCATCAACACACAACCAAGACCAATTCTAGAGGCATCACAGTAAACTGTGAACTTATCCACACTATTAGGCAAAGCTAACACTGGCGCTGTGGTCAACTTCTCCTTCAACAACTGAAAACTGTTCTCACAAGCTTCTGACCACTCGAATCTAACATTCTTCTGAGTCAAGCGAGTCATAGGGGCTGCTATCCTAGAAAAATCCTGCACAAACCGCCTATAATACTCGGCTAAACCCAGAAAACTCTGAATCTCCGTAACAGAAGTAGGTCTAGGCCATTCAGACACTGCCTCAACCTTCTGTGGATCAACCTGAATACCTTCTTTAGACACTACGTGTCCAAGAAAAGAAACACTCTCCATTTAGAAATCACACTTCGAGAATTTAGCATAAAGCTGATGATCTCTCAATGTCTGTAGTACAATCCTCAAATGATATACATGCTCTTCCATACTCCTCGAATATACTAGTATATCATCAATGAAGACTACTACAAACTGATCCACATACGGTCTGAATACTCTGTTCATCAGATCCATAAAAGCTGCTGGTGCATTAGTCAAACCAAAAGACATTACCAGAAACTCATAATGACCATATCGAGTGCGAAACGCTGTCTTAGGAATATCAGCTTCACTAATCCACAGCTGGTGATAACCCGACCTCAAGTCAACCTTAGAAAAGAACTGTGCACCCTGTAGCTGATCAAACAAATCATCTATCCTCGGGAGAGGATACTTGTTCTTCACCGTCACCTTATTCAGTTCTCTATAGTCAATGCACAATTCAGGGTACCATCCTTCTTCTTCACAAACAAGACTGGTGCACCCCAAGGAGAAACACTAGGTCTAATGAAACCTTTATCCAACAACTCTTGCAACTGCTCCTTCAACTCTCTCAACTCTGCAGGAGCCATACGATAGGGTGGCATAGATATAGGAGTAATACCTGGAACCACATCAATACAGAATTCAATCTCTCTATGAGGTGGGTAAACCTGGCAACTCCTCGGGAAAAAACATCAGGAAACTCACAAGCAACAGGAACATCTGTGAGTGATAACTTCTCCACTGACGTATCCCTGACCAATGCCAAAAACCCCTGACAACCTTTCTTCAACAACTTCCTAGCTGTAATAACAGAAATAAGATTCTGAGGTGCTGAACTCCTATCACCAACAAACTTAAATCTACTTCACCAGGAATTCTAAAAGTCACCTCCTTATTCCTGCAATCTACCACGCAAAGTGCTGAGATAACCAATCCATTCCCAAAATAACATCAACTCCATTACATCCAACAAAATCAAATCAGCGGGTAATTCTCTATCTCCCACGAGAACTGGACAACCAGAAAGAACAATATCGGTGTCCAAGGAATCGCTCAGAGGAGTGGCAACAGACAAAGGAAAAGCCATCCTCAAAGCTTGCCAATAAGATTTAGAAGCAAAAACAGGAGAAACAAATGAATGCGTGGCACCCGGGATCAAACAAAACTCATGCATCTAGGTAACAAACAGAAACAATACCTGCCACGACTGCATTAGATGCCTGAGCATCCTGCTGAGTCAGATGGAAGACTCTGGCCTGACCTCGACCTCCCTGCTGACTGGTAGAAGCCTGGCCAACACCTCTGGCACCTCCTCTAGTACCTCTACCACGACTCTGCTATGGAACAAACTGAGTGTAGAACTCTGATGCTGGGCTGGGTGCAACTGAAATGGCACGGTGTGCTTGTACTAGCAATCGACTGCTGTGGGAATCGTGGAATCTGCTGCTGCTGATACCCAGAATAAGGACACGATCTGGTAAAATGTCCTGTCTGCCCGCATCTGAAGCATGTCAGTGGTGTCAGATAACACGGTCCCTGATGGACTCTACCACAAGTCTGGCAAACGCTGGCAGCTGATCCAGAACTACGACCACTGCTGCTGCTCGAAGCACCTGACCCGAATTTGAACGATCTACGCTGACCTCCGATGACCATGTCTACTGCTCCGATGCACTCGCTGTTGCTGTCTCTGACTCTGCTGAGTCGAACCTCGCTTCTGACTACTCGAACCAACATGAAAACTCGAATACGGAGTAGCCTACAATCCACTCGACTGAACTCCTAGCTGGTAGTAATCAGGCATCGCTCCCTGCCTAACTAACCTCAGCTTAATCTCCTTAGCTAGCTCAATCACAGACTCGAGAGTAAGGCCTGATGTAGGCATACCAGCAAAAGCTGAACCCAAACCAGTAACATACGTAGTAACCGCGAAATACTGATCTCGCATCAGATCCTTAGCATATCTACCCAGACGAAGAAACTCTCGGGTTATACTCCTCTACTGATCGATCTCCATGAGAAATACTGGTCAATCGAACACGATAGCTCAAACGAAGAGGCTCTGGACAAAATCTCCTCATGAACCGCTCTCGAAACTGAGCCCATGACATCATCATCATATAAGGCTGGATCATCTGAATGAACCAATCTAAGGCTGGTCCCCTCAACAGACAACTCAACAATCATGATCCGCTGGTACTCGGTATGAGCAGTCCGAGGTCCTAGTCTCAATCGCATGCAGAAAATCTAAAGGATCGGAAGTACCATCGAAAGCAATCCTACCAACTCGGGCATAGAACAAAGCTGCCTCAGGGTCAGACATACCCTGTTGATAGGCAGGCTGAACAGGCTAAACAACTGGAGGGCACAGGAACATCAAATTCAGGCTCAGCAGGCTCCTCGTCCTGTAACTCTCTCTGCCTACGGCAACCTGCCGCTCCTCGAGGTCTACCTCTGCCACGACCTCTACGGTCTAACTGGCTGCTTAGGAGGTAAAACCTCATCCTGAAAAGACTCATCATCCTCGGCCTCAACGACCGGTGGAGCGACACGCGCTCGCCTCCTCATACTGAAAAGACAAACGGAAAGATTCAGACAAAACAGACAACGGAGGAATAATGCTGAAAACTACAGCAAGGAATACTTATCAAGACATACTCGAACCTAATACACTGCAGTAGTCCAACAGAAAACACAACTTTAAAAACTAGGGCCATAACTCTCACAACTAAGCCCTGACACAGAACTCCGCTCTGATACCAACTTTGTCACGACCCAAAACAGGGGCCATGACCGGCGCTAGGGAACGGGAATTCTTTCGAATCCGGAACCCGTAGCAAGCCTAAAAATAAAATAAAACATGCCATAATAACAGTAACAATATGATATGCAGCGGAAATAAAAATCATAATATCGTAATATTATCCATATCAACTGGATTAAATCGAAATCTCATCTCATCACATATATATAGTCTTTTAATACAAATCCAGTTTCAATATAATACATCTCTTTAAATAAAATACATGAAATCCGATACTTTAATTCACAACTACTGCAGTGTCTAGATAAAATAAATAAGACTCAAATAGATAATTTCCACAAAGAAGCCGGGGGCAGAAGAAATCCGGCGTATCGACCTGCTACTGAGGTCTGAAGAAGTTGACTCTCCTGAAAAATAGTCAACGGAGGGGGAGTCAGACCTCATTGAGTGAATTACTATAAATATATATACATACACACTAAGTGATAATGCATACAGTCAACAGTATATATATAATATGTATATATACAGGCAATTGCATACAGATGCATAAAATCATTTTATATATTTTCTTGAAAATCACAGTTTATGAAGGATCACATAGAACCCTAGAATATCGCAACCTCAGAAATAGTGTTAGACAACACTCTAGCCATACAGGGCTCACTTATTCCAAATATATCCACTTAATCCATTTAGACAGTAGACTGGCCCCGAGACACTAAGTCAACCGAGCTCCAGCAGTCTGACTGCCAGTGTGATTGGCCCCGAGACACTTGGCCAACCGAGCTCCAGCAATCACACCCACAAACCACATCTCACATATCAATAATCATAATCAATCAATATCCACAAATGGTTAGTAATATAGCCTAAAGCTATAGGTGTACCGGTACATACTCGGTCCTAGTGCTGCCCACTAGGTAGCACGTTCTATTGATATCCTTCATTATTAAATAAATCATTCATTCACAAAAATAAATGATGCATGAATTTAAATGAAACAACAATATAAACCATATATATACCGGAAATATACCAAACG
Source organism: Mallotus nudiflorus (assembly GCA_947683625.1). Lineage (NCBI taxonomy): Eukaryota > Viridiplantae > Streptophyta > Magnoliopsida > Malpighiales > Euphorbiaceae > Mallotus > Mallotus nudiflorus. Next base: position 4,251 of record CANTUR010001529.1, read on the forward strand.
TAAACCAGGTATATTTCAAATATATATATGTCAAATGAATTCAATCAAATCACAAATTAAGTTGGAAATATATTTAAAAACATTTTAAATATATTTTATTTACAAAACATGCATATGATTTAATATATACCAAAAATATACTTAAAGTAAACTTAAGAAATAATCAAATTATTCATGCATATTTAATCAACCTAAATCATGCATTTCTAAATCATACATCCTAAGCATATATATATAGTATAGTAACTCACCTAGTGCGCTCCACGAGACAGGTCCGACGGGCCTGGTCACTAGCCCTCGGTCTCGACGCAACTAAACAAGAAATAAAATAACCAATATCAGAATAAACCTAACAGAAATCCTAGAATTCAAACTAGAGTATTAAACACAGAAATCAGAATTTAGGGTTCGACTGGACATCACGTTTAACGAGAATTCTACCGAAAATCCGGCAGAACCTCCCCTGTAAAATGGACATCTCTCTACTCAAAAGAGTAGAGCCGACCTGCAAAGAAATACAACTTCGAGAAATAGGCTCAACACAATCAAAATCCCACGGTCGGACTCCAAACTACAGTCCACCGACCGGGGTCCACAAACACAGAATAATTCCAGAAATACCAAAAATATCCTTAAATCACAGAAATACATTTTATACGTAGAAATTACTTAATTAACCTTTAAACATCGCAAAAACCGAATAAAACTCATTTTATTAGAAAACCGTATATTATATATATAATTGAAAATAATTCACGAAAAATAGTTTTAATTAGTTAAAAATACCAAATAATTTGTAGAAATCATTTTTATACCTTAAATAACTATTTAAAACCAATTAAATACATTTTTAGACAATTTAGGGTAAAATTACCAAATACCCCTATATATATAAATATACTATAATTACTTCAAAAATTCACCAAAAATTATACAATTATCCAAAATTAATTTTCTCAACATATTTATTAATAATATCAATAATTAAACTCAATTAACCAATTAATTTCAAATAAAAACACATTTAACCCTAATTTTCCAAAATCACATAAACTTCAATAATTCAAAATAAATACTTAGAAATTCATAAAAATTCCAAATAAATTCCTATAATTCATTTCAACACACCAATTTAACCATAAACTCCAATTTCATAATTTAAATAATTAATTTCCGAAAATTAGAAAATAATATTAAAATATTCAAAAATACCCAAAAAATCCAAAAAATCTCCAAAAATTCTACAAAAATTCATACATGTATATTAAGCTACTAGAATCAACATTTGTGAAGGTATTTTTCATGAATCATCCAATTCAATGCTCAAAAAAAATCAAAAACCCTAATAGGCCGAAATTGACAAATCGAAACCTAAGCAATTATAGACCATTTAAGCTCAAACCAAAGCTAGAATCACACTCACCAGAGCTCAAGGAGAAGAAAGAGACTGGCAGTGTCAAAACGGTAGCCGGAAATCGGCCTGTGATCGACGGTGGATCGATTTTCAGCTTCTCCGGCCAAAATCGACTTCCAAGCGTCGGAAACGGCTACCTCAGGTGGCGGAAATGGTTGGGGAAGGCGGTGGCACACCGGACGGCACACCCACGGTGAAGAAACGGCAGTAGCAGCGACCGGACGGCGAGGAGAAGGATCGGGAGGAAGAAGAAGACTCGGGGGGTAAAATGGTAATTTTCCAATTCTTTTGATTTTTGATGTATATATGTATATATATATACTTTACACTATATAATAAAATAATATTAAATTACACACATCAAATATACACCATACACATAAATTTAATATTTAAATAATTTATACTAAATAAAATTAATTAAATAACAATAAAACAAATAAATAATTAATAAAATATTAGGGTAATAATAAACCCTAATTAAATAAATATACACACCACGTAGGCTTTATTTAGTATTTTAAAAATATGTATGAGTCCATGCATGTCCGAAAATATATTTAAAATAATTAATAATACATTGTTTACGTGAAAATTTCCCCGAAAATGCAAGTCCCGGCAAAATTTTACGTAAAACACTGAAAATAATACACAGTAATTAAAATAGGTTTTAAATACATATTAACTCGTAAAAATATCATATAATATACAGAAATTATTGACACTGCATATCCCGGTACAGTGTAAAAATATTTAAAAACACGGGATATTACAAAGATTTTAAAGAATCTTTACCTATAAGCTCCTCTTTTGTGGTAACCTGAAAGCTTGCTAGAACTCCTCTTCTTACTCGGATGATGTATGACTTTTTGCCTCCTTAGATGGATGTAGCTTGATCTTGCATAACTCTTGTACAAAGGATTATGACAATGGACTTATGAAGCAACACAACTCTTATATCTCTTACTCACACACCCACAACACTTAGAAGAAAGATAAAGAAGAAGACTTAATTCTTGAGCACTCATTCTTATTTTCACTCTTAGAGTTTTCTCTTAAATGGAAGTGGTAAGTCAAGTGAAAAGAAAACCCAGTTGCTTGGTATATATATGTAGAGAGACTAATTTGCATGTGTAAAGATTCTATACTAACTTAAGCTTGAGTGTATGATAAGCAATCTCATGCATGTGCTTACTTTTTCACTTTGATTGTAAAGTAAGCTATCTCATGAATGTAGAGATTGACCACTAACTTAAGGTGCATGCTTATGACACGTCTCCATGTTGTTAACCATGCAATCACATTGCATTTAAAACTATGCTTAAGTGGCCACCATGTCATATGTTTAGGTGGCACATCCTTTAGTAAGTAGGCTTAGGCCCATACATCATCCATTATGCTACATATACATGGCATATCTCATGGCCCATATCCAGCATAGTACTGGGAGCAAATATCAATTTGGTCCTTAAACTTAATATCACATATGAAATTAAGTCAAAATTAATATTTTATAGTATTAACCTTTGAATTAGATATTGAGATATGCTAGATCCTCGCACAAGTAAAAATCCAATTTTTTTTAATTTAATTAACTAATTAAACACTTTAATTAGTAATCAAATTAATAATTATCATTATTGGTGGACTCTTATGTATGTGACTTACTAGGTTCAAGTCCAAATGGCAATGAAAATAAATAATATTAACTATTAATATTATTGGAAATTCTTTCTAAAATAAATGTGAAAATCTCAATTAATCATATTTATTTTCCATAAGTCAAGAATGACCCCCAACATAGATGTCATGACTACCTAATTAGAAATGAATAATATTCATAGATTCACAAGTACCACAGAATATAATTACTGTACACTTAATGTCCTTTATTACAAGATCCTAACGTCGACTAGAGTTATGGTTAGTTAAACTCTAATTGCCTGAATCATACGACCTCATCTTCAGTTCAATTATTAATAAAATATGTCTCCTACTAGAAACACTTTCTAGCATTGAAAACTCTTTTCGGTTAATTCAAGTTGACCTAGCCAAGTACCATTTCATCGAGAATAACTTGGATAGCATAGCATCTTATTCTGGTTCACTCTAGGTAATGAATTCCATCTATGTCGATCACTTATCCCTATATATAACTGACTAGAGCCATCACACACCATATTACCCATACATGGCTAGCATAAGTATGTAAGCAGTAATAAACTATAACCAACCATATATTGATGACTGCATTGCCCTCAGTTCAAATGCATAATATGCTCCATTATGTCCATGATAGTGATTGTTGAAAAAAGTGAATTTTTATGCAATCACTTTATCTTACGCCACTATTCAATCCACCCATCACATGAGTATCCACATGTTTATTTTGATATCTTATATCAAGTAGCAGGACACTCGCTACCTCCCACTATCGATATCATATACTGATTAAGACAAATAGACAGAGGTGATAGTCAATGGATTAATACTACCCATTTATTAATCCTATGACTATAAACATTTTATAGCATATGTACTATAAGAATTTATCACTCATATTATCAACTTTTGATAATAAACTCTTTTAACATATACTAAAGGGTGAATGCTCAAATAAGCAAACATTTTATTTAAATGAAAATATTATTGCAATAGGAATAAAAGTACAATATTATTAATATTATAAAAAATGGCATCACTTCTATACTAACAAATGCTGAGTCGTAAGTTCCATATGTTGATTTAGTACACATATATCAGAGAACATATAAGGTACATACCATATATTATTTTTAATTAAAATGAAAATTATTTATTCATTTAAAGACACTTTCTTAAATAAATATTAATACGTACTTATAAGTTGTTAACATTATTTTAGGGTCACCAAGAATTATAAATTATTTGTGATTAGTAGGTAACTTTTGGCTTATTAAAGGGTTTTCCATTAGAAATTGATAACCACATCAAAAGGTGACCATAGAAATTTAGTTGCATTTGAATAAATTTATAGACTTTATTGTTGTTTTTAAAAAAAGGAAGAAATATTATTAATAGCAAGGAATAAAATCCAAGTCAAACCTTTGGGTTATACAATTAGGAGAATATTGCCAGAATTGAGTACTAGGAAATGACCTAACATTCTAAGCAAGGACATGTGCTATTGTATTAGCAATTCTTAGAGCTAAAATAATTGAGACATCATGACATTGATGAGAGAAATCTTACAACTCTGAATGATGGAGCCAAATTCAGAGATATTTGGATCAACTGAATTGAAACAATTAACCCACACACTTAGCATTACTTTTAATTATTACTTTTCATAATTGATGAGTCTTCACCCAACTCAATACTTTCTTTTCGGCATAAGGATTCAACAATAGAAGCATGAACTCAACATGCAAACCACATACTTTGACCTAACAGAAAGATGCCAGCAAAGTTATGAAGCACCAAACCAAAACTAACAGTGGATGAACTAAGATTGATAGCTGTATTTACATTAAGTTTAACATATTCAAATAGAGGGGAATGCCATTTGGAATTAGAACTACTAAACTATATATCATAAACAAAATTTGAAAAATGACTTACAACATAGTTACCAAGTATGCAGTATTTTTTAGTTTGCGGTATGGGTACTAGTACTTAGAATTTCAATGTCAATATATACGATACTCCGAGAGGTAGGCTTAACTGGTTCACTTTTTCAATCCATGGTACATCAAACATATATTTTTGATATTTTTATAGAAAGAGAGGGGTTGTAGAGAAAAAGAAAGTAAAAATATGAAGAAATGGTAGAGAAGAAGAAGACTGATTATTGACGTTTGGTATTTGAACTTTTTTATATTTGAGTAATTGTTATTAGTTAGGAATGAGAAATAACTTATTCTTTTTTATTAGCTTATTTTTTAGCCTTTATTACTTATTCATATTGTATTTCTTCATAAAAAATGGTACTCTACTTTTAAAGATCCGAATCGAGTACCAAAGAGATCAGAGACTCAAAAGTATCGTGTCTTTGTACTCGAGTACCAATTTGTGGTACTTTGGGGGATAAGAGTTCCCAATAACTATGACCTACACTTTGAAATTCTGACAAAAAACTTAAAGTAAAATGAATGCACAATGGGGATTGTTGATTGACCCTAATCCATAATTTACTATTCCGGTAAGACCATATCATCCATAACACCATGCATATTTTGTCTTTGTAAGGGAGATCACCTGAATGAAACATGGTATGATGCCAATCATTGAAATTTTCTAGGTGCAAGTCAACCAAATAAATACTAGCAACATTTCAACATTGAATAACAAAGGGGCAATCTAAAAATAAATGATAAAGATGCTCATCATACAAACCACATAACACATAAGAATTATCATTGGCAAGGCCTTTAAAGCATAAATGAACTCTTATTGGAAGAATATTGATGTAAAGCCTCCACATAAACGATTTAACCTTTAAAGTGATTAAAGTACCAAATACAATGCCAAGGAACTTGCAGAGGTTGTAAATCAAACAGTTGATTGTAACCAATTCGGTAACCTGATCTAACAGAATAATTGCCATTCTTTTCAAAATTATAGATTAAGCGATCATTAGAGTTGGACTATCCTACTAGTAAAGATAGTATTGAATCCACATCTTCTTTTAGAAATAGTTAATGGAGAAGTTTACAATTCCATTCATAAACACCTAGTATTTTTAAACCTCCAACCAAAGGATTAGCAAAACCATCAATTAGAGGTGTAAAAAGTCTGAAAGCATTATCATTCTTGAGCCAAGGATCATGCCACACTTTGATCCTGATTTTCTCCTCTAATTTCTCACTCCAATTCCTCTAATTATTGACTCCAACAATAGTTGCTCAGTCGATGTTGCCTTTAATGCCATTATAAGTTAACTTAGTTCAGGTTTTGGTGAGTCCAATGATTTCTTTATTAAGTTTATGTCTCCCTCGGGGATGATCTTTGGCATATTGAAGCTGAATTTATTAAAACTAAGAGCAGTGTTGTCTGTGGATGTTTGGTTTGTGTTGAAAGGAAAGGTAAACAAGAACGATAAGATTATGGTGACTACCATGACTAAAGCATGTTAAAAAGTTTCAAGATGCATGAATTTGTAGTGATACCAACAATTAATTAATTTAACATGTGCACGTAAATTTGCTTTTTTTTAAATCATTAACTAAGCCACTTATCGTCAGTAAAGTAGTGGTTAATAGTTACTTTACTTTAAATGTAATATAAGGTGCACAATTCAAATACTTAATTTATGAAAAAAATCATGATACTTTAATTTAGAATTTTTTTTCCAAATTCTTAATATGGACCTAATAAACATATTTAAAATAGAACAAAAAAGGATTAAAAGTAAAAATTTTATTTTATTTTTGTACATTTATACCATCTTCCCAATTAGGTTCTTCATCAACTTCTTCCATTGACTTGCTCAACTAACGGTCAAGAGCTGTGGACCATGATAGAGAATAAATAATAGGGATTAAAATATATATTTAAGGAATAAATAGCTTCAATTTTTTCAATTTTCATAATAAACAAAAACAATAAGATGATGATTACCCTGAATTGGAGCCATGTTTAGGTGATTCAAGATGCAAGTGTGTGTAGTTGCAGGTATCCATGGAATTTGAGGGTGTGCATATTAATTAGTAGTAGGCTTTAAAAAAAACCTACTGCTAGTAGATTTTAGACAAGAATTTTGAACTGAGACATTAAAATTAAATGTATAAAGCAAACATCACTCACTTCTTTGCCCAACATATAATGTATGAGCCTATAACAACTAAGATTCAAATTCAAATGTTAATTTAGAGCCTATTTGGTTAAGTTATTGCTGATAATTGTTAGCTAATAGTAGTTGTTGTTAGCTAATAGTTGATTGCTGGTAGCTGATTAATATTTTGTGTTTGGTGAAATTATTTACATTTGTTGATGTTTTTGTGTTAAATGACTATTATAGATATTAATTAATTTTCAAAAATTTTTAAATTTTACATTTATTATAATTTATTTATTTATATTTTTAATTGTATTTCATTATACATATTAATATTAATAAATATTTTACATATATAATTTTTAAATATTTAAAATAATATGTTTAAATGTTGTTGTTATAGTAGTAGTAGTAGTAGTAGTAGTAGTAGTAATAATAATAATAATAATAATAATAATAATAATAATAATAATAATAATAATATAAATCTAATACTTTTTTTGTGTGTGTGTATATATAAGGAAAAAATTAACATATAAAAATATAGCTATTAGTTTAATTTAAAGAGATAAGGATATTTAAATAATTATATTTAAATAGATAAGGTTAATTAAGTAACTTTATTAGGATATATGAGAGTTGTTAGTGAAAAGCTCCAAATTGAAGCTTTTATAAACTGATGTTATTTGGGTATCTAACAACTACCAACTTATTTTCAAAAAGGGATAATGACCCCACCAATCCTATAAGTTTGTCAAAATTGCAATCAAGTCCTAAAAGAATTTTTTTTTATTGAGTCCTAAAAGCTATTAATTGTTGTCATATGAGTCCTAATTCGTTATGTCAAATAGAATTTGCTTATGTGTCATTTGGACCCCACCAATTTGAGACACATATATAGCTAACTCACACTTCTTGTTCCATGTTCCAACTCACACCTCTTGTTCCATGTCATCATCCCCATCTTCTTCCTCCCTAAGTTCACCCTTTAACATTATCCACCACCAACACCACTCATCGCCAACATCACTAACACAACTCACCGCCGGCACCACCATCAACACTACCCACTATTGGCACCAACATCAACACTGGCCACCGCCATCAACATTATTCACTGCCAACACCACCATGAACATCATCATCCATCTTCAATAGAAGCCAACACCACCATTATTAATTCAAAAAACTAATAACAACAATAATATAACTACCAACATTATCCCATCTTCTTCTTTTTTAAGTTCACCATTTAATCCCTTTTTTCTTCTCATCATTTTTTCCTATGTTTGTAAAATCTAACCAAACCTACCAACCGACCATATTTTTTAAAAAATATGAATACAGACTGTATGATTATTACTATAGATGAAGCAAAAAAAAGAAGAAATTCCTAGATTATTGTTAGGTTTCGTGATTCAAACGCAGCGAAAAAATTAAAAATTTATCATGTTCCCAAACCTGGATCCATGTAATTCAACTACTTGATTAAACCTAGGGTTTCAAGAATCTCACCAAGATGCAGAAGAGACAAGATTTTCTAGAAGGATGAGAGGAGGTTCACACCGGTGACACCTTACCTCGAGCCTTTTGCTTTGGTTGTTCGGATCTGGATGTCTCCAAAAGGATGCATCCTCTATAGGTATGCACACGAACAACCCTTCACAAAATGAATTGGAGTGTGTGCTAGCAACCTCCTTGATTGTCTCACAAATTAAGAACAAAAGAAAAACTCTATCTTTATTTTCTAAGAAGAAAGAAAATGAATTTGGAGGCAGGAAAAACAAGTGTGTCAAACCCTAGAGAATATAACATATTTATAGACTCCAAATTAGGGTTTCACCTACCAATGACCTTTTGGTAACTTCCATTTATTATATTTTGATTTTATTTAAAAATAAATCAGAAATAATATCTTATTTATTTATTTAAAATAACATTTATCTTAAATAAATAAATAAAACACTTTAATTATTTATTTCCATAGAGTTTATTTTAGGATTATTAAACCCAAATTCGTTTTGAGCTTGTTCTAAGTGTGTGTCCCTGTAGGTTCACATAATATTGGCAGTGGGCCTAAATCTTTATTTAGGCCTACAAGTCATAAGTAGGCTCTAGCAAGACATTATAACTACCCAAGTCATGTGAAGTCAATAATTCGACATAACCTAATTATAGTGAATTTTATTGTCCCTTTATCACATGATATCCTAATTGAACATAAGGCATAGAATGTCATCCTTATATAGTTCAATATTGTGACTTAATTCCAAGTAGACTGAAAATGATAACTCTTTATCAATTCATTTCAGCATGACCATGCATTTTTTCCTTCAGTCTATCTCATCAAAGGGCCCTTAGATATCTTTCTTATATTAATGAGGGATAAATTCCTTCTGAATTACTCACATTCCTCACATAACTAATTTCATATCCAATAACATCCTATTTAATCGTCCGGTTAAAGACAATGTTAGAATGTGTCAAGACATAAAATAGCTATGTAGAAATCCATGATGATTTCAAGGTCAAAGGACCAAAATAAAATTACTGTGATGATAAATACTTATGACAATAATCTATATAGTATTTTCATAGTGGGTCAATCCAGTACATGATCTCTCATCATGTACCTATGAGTTGACTTAATATCTCATATTCATGATTAGTAAAACATAACCATCAGTCAACTTCATACTAGCCTTAATACTTTAATATTTATATATAATGAATAAATAGCTAGGGATAATTAGAATAGAATTATTATTTTAATCTAAGGGTTTTACTATCAAGTTACATACTTGATGGCCTTAGTAAGAATTAACCATTCATATAATTATCATAAAATCAAATGATAATGAAATACCTCTTTATTAATAAAATAAGAAAGTCAATACATAATCATAAATGATTGACCTAGTGCATATCATTAACAATTATAACTTTGGATTTGGGTGTGATTGCTACTGCAAATGAACAAAAAAAATTAAGAAATTTTAAGATTATAATTTTCTCAGCAACCAAACATAACCCAACACCCCAACACATCTCCAATTATTAATTCAAAATACATATGTAAAAAAAATAAGAAATGAAATTATCAGTCAATCATTATGTAAATGAAGCAAAAAAAAAAAATGCCAACATTATAACTTTCTCAGCAACCAAACAAAACCCAACATCTAACACATCTCTAATTACTAATTCAAATCCTCATTCGTGATTCTCATAGAATTAAAATGAAAATAAAAATTGTCTATATATAAATATAATTTGCTCTAAACAAACAAATAGAGCACCTTTCCTCCTCCTGCAGCACTATATTAATCTCCAAATCAACTCTCGAAACAAGTTACTGTTGTAGTGATTGATTCCTTCGAATTCATCGGTGGAGTTCCTAGCTGCTCAAGTTCAAGTTCCTGCAGAGATAAACTTAAGATCAAGCAAGGATCCAAATCGTTCTTTGATGATGATGATAACTATAATGGTAAAGGTAACTACTATTATTGATTTATAGTTGGGTATTTATTGATTAATCATTTTCGTTTTTTGTGAGACTTTGGATCCTGAAGTAAAGAATCTCAACTGAGGATTTGGATCCTGAAACAAAAATAGCTTCTCCCTAAAAACTTGCACAGCTCAAAGAGAATAAAGAAAATGGAAGAAAAAAGCAAGAAGAAAATGAAGGAGAAAAGCTGAGAATAATTTTTTTATTTTTATTTTTATTTTTAATTAATTTAAATAAACCCTAAAATTAAAGTGTAAAGGAAGCTGAGTTGGACATATTTTACCTACATCACTGGTGACATGGAACAAAGATGTGAGTTGGTTGTATATGTGTCTCAAATTGGTGGGGTCCAAATGACACGTAAGCAAGTTTTGTCTGATATAACAGATTAGGACTAACGTGACAAAATTAATAGCTTTTAAGACTCAATAAAAAAATTTCTTTTAAGACTTAATTGCAATTTTGACAAACTTATAGGAATGTTGGGGTTATTATCCCTTTTAAAAATATTAATCACACAGGTTAATCTAGTTGTTTGGAAGTAAAAAACTAACAGATATATCCCAACAGCTAAAACAAACACCCTTTTGTACAAAAGCCTTTGGATTAAAAAAAAAACTTCTTTTATTGAAAAAATTTTATAAAAAAATCAATTCAAGTCTAGTCAGTTTTGGATGGCGGTAGTTTGGAAAAGAAAAAAAAAACTTTTCAAAGTAAGCTTTTGTGTAACACATGACCCTTTATTGTATCACACTTTAGTTTAATGGTAAGGATTGAAGATTCTTCTTCCACTTTGGTTCAATTTGGAAGAAATGGATGTAACATTACTTTTTCTAAAAATTTGATAAGAACTTTATTAAATAAAAAAGGATTATAAAAAAGAGATGGATTAATATAACAGTCATTGTCAAAGTACATAATAATTCTGCATTATATAACACATTAAATGTTAAATAAAATGCTATATAACACATAAGTGGTTTGCATATATATAAATAAAATTAAGGGATTTTTTAAAAAGTAGATCAAAAAATAAAAATATTATCAAAAGTTATATTCATAAAAAATAATTTAAAAAAACTAACTTTTCCATTTTTAAAACTAACATCTCTAATTTTTTTCTTTCAAATATAAATCATTTTTATTTTCTCCCTTATTTTTAGGATATTATCTTTTTTTTCAATAATTTTTTATCAACATTTTTTTTTCTAAACATTTTTTATCTCAATGTTTTTTTTTCTATTATCTTCATCTTTTTTTTCTACAGTATTCTATTTTTTTTTTTTTTACGATCATGACGCTTCAAACAATGGCTCCAGGCAATGATTAATGTTCACTAAAGTTTTAGACATGTTTCTGCTTGCTAGCTTGCTCTATATTTTGTGTATATACATACCAAGAAAAGAACTATATTTGTGTGTGTATTTATGTGTGTGTCTGCTGGATGCATTAATTATGTGATTTTTCTGGCTATGCATGCATGCGTCCACCGCCTTGCTCAACAAACTCTTGAAAAATGCAGTAATTGAATGACTCATACGTAATGGCTACTGACAACACATTCATATGTATATAAATATCATATAGGCGTTCTATGTCTTAATATATATACATATATATATTTCTACTCGAACATTTTTCTCTTTTGAGTATTTAGTATAAAGATTTAAAAAAATAATTTTTTTTCCTTTTTGAAATATTTTTCATGTATTTTACACAAGTACATATTATTACATCATGATTATTTTTAAGGTACTCTCACTCTCAACATTTTCTTTTCTCACCATTTTTTTTAATTTTTAAGATATTATTTTTATCTTTTTTTGTTTCTTAACATTTTTTTTCACTTCAATTTTTTTTGCAAATGAATAATTATGAACTAAATATTTTTAATTATTATAAAAACAAGCAATAAATATATTCAACTGTTGTAACAACAAGTAATAAACAAATAAAATTTTCTCCTTTCATATTCTTAGAAAGTAAGAATTTTTTTATTTTAATTTGTTTATTAAAATGTCTAACACATTTTTTATTTTTTTAAAAAAAAAGTATTTTAAACTTAATAATTATCAATATGTAATATGTTTATGATTTTTATAGTGTATTTGTAACATCAAAAAAAAAAAACACAACAACAACAAAAACAATAAAAAGCAACAACACTAGAAAAAAATAACAACACTAAAAAATAGAAAAAAAAATCAAGACTGAATAGAAGCAACAAAAATTAACAATAAAAAAACAACAAAAAAACCAAGAAACAGCAAAAACAATAGCTGAAAGACGATAAACAACAACAATAAACAATGAAAATGTGTCTTATTTGAGCCAAAATTTAAGAGGAGGAAAAAAAACACGAGGCTGGAACTCAAATGGGTGTCTTAGCAACATTATTTTTATTTTTGAAATGCAATATACCCCAAATTTTTCCCCTGTTGCAAAATAATCTTTCTTCCCATGTTGGTCTGCCTCGTAGACCTTCTCAAATGAAAGGGCATTATGCAAACAGGCGAGTCTTCACTGATTTCCACAACAGCAAATCCTGAATGACCTCGGTAATTCCATAGAAGATGAACTCTTATGGCGTTAAATCCTATACTGATAAACTCATCCTTAAACTTTGATATGCTTGCTCCTACAAATCGATCATCCGTTGCCTTTGTTGTTGGAATATTAACTACAATGCTTGTCTAAGGCCATATAATCTCGTCATCATGACTATAATTATCAAGAGGGCCATTCTCAGGCTTTGATTGTTTTGGTTTTGATGGGCTGCCAGAATCTAGAATATCCTTCTCCATGTATTTGGTGATTTGCCTTTTCCTTAACGGTCCTTTTCTTAGATGCACATTTGCCTACCCTAGAAGCATGTTGGAAAAAGATCCTTGTATAGGCACTCCCTCTTTCTCTTTTTGGGGCAGTAGGGACATGTAAAAGTCTCATATGAAATCTTCTCATGGTGATTTCCATTCTTTAGTTCCTCATAAGATCCATGTATAGGTACTCCCTCTTTCTCTTTTTGCGCTTTATATTTACTCATATCTGAATGCCCATCATCTAAACCATATTCGTAAGGAACTCTCATCCCCCAAGTACCACGATCTAGTACTCGAGTACTAATATATGGTACTTTTGAGTTCTGGATCTCTTTGGTACTCGATCCGGATCTCTAAAACTAGAGTACTAATTTTTTGTGAAGAAATACAATATGAATAAGTAATAAAGGCTAACAAAATAAGCTAATAAAAAAGAATAAGTCATTTCTCATTCCTAACTAATAACAATTACTCAAATATCAACAAGTTTAAATACCAAACGTTAATAATCAATCTTCTTCTCTCTACTAACTCTGCATATTTTTACTTTTTTTTTCTCTGCAGTCCCTCTCTTTCTATCAAAAATATTAAAAATATAGGTATGACGCATCGTATACTATAAAAGTGAATCAATTAAGCCTATCCCCGGAGTATTGTATATATTGACACGAGAGTTCTAAGTAGCAGTACCATACCATGAATTGAAACGTACTTCTTACTTGGTAACGATGTTTCCCATATAAATTCCTCAAAGGGTCACCTGAAATTAAAACACATACCAAAATATAAGTGATAACTAATTTTTGAAACTCCTGGGCTAAACGTCCTGCAAAGCACAAAACAGAGGGCAAGGTGAGAGGTGGGGGGAATCCCCATAAACACTCTGATGCCTAAGTTAGAGAATAGAAGCAGGGAGGAGATGAGATAGCTTGAATATGTGTGAATGAGATGTCCTCTTATGAGGGGTATAGGGTTCTATATATAGTAATACTCAAACCTGGGAGGAATGGGATTCCTTATGGATCAGTGAATCATAGTCTTTGTAGTAGAGTGTTCCTTCTTCGGTTATGATTCCTCTTTGAGGTAGTTCCTTGGACGGATCTGTCTTCTCACTTGTCCATATGTTCCTATTTAGGGGGGGTAGAGGACCCCTAATTAGGTGAGAACATTCTAGATGGTATCAAGAGTCCCCCCCGGAGTATGCGGATATTTATGTCTGTTGTGTCAGAGTAGGATGTAGATGCCTTTAGATGGATGATAAGATGCAAGTGAGCTGAGGTGGTCAGCCTTAGTCACAATAAGCAGAGCTTGGTGCCAAGTATTTAGGTTGGTCGTCATCGAATCGTAATCTGTGGAACTAGGGTACCTGACGAGTGAGTATGATCACCGCAATAGATTAACCCATCCATTTTGAAATAAGACAGAATCAGTCGTTACTGGATTTGTAGATGCTCAGCTCAGGGACGCGAGGCTTACATGCTCGGAACCTCAGTACTACGGAAGCAACCTGAGGGTGCTAGCTTCAGTCACTGGACTTATACAAACGAGACTTGGATGGTCGGCTCAATAGCGCGAGGCTTACATGCTCGGAACCTCAGTACTACGGAAGCGACCTGAGGGTGCCAGCTTCAATCACTGGACTTATGTGAACGAGACTTAGATGCTCGACTCAGTAGCGCGAGGCTTACATGCTCGAAACCTCAATACTACGGAAGCGACCTGAGGGTGCCAACTTCAGTCACTGGACTTATGTGAACGAGACTTAGATGCTCGGCTCAGTAGCGCGAGGCTTACATGCTCAGAACCTTAGTACTACGGAAGCGACCTAAGGGTGCCAGCTTCAGTTATTAGACTTATGTGAACGAGACTTAGATGCTCGGCTCAAGAGTGCGAGGCTTATTGCTCGGAACCTCAATACTACGGAAGCGACTTGAGGGTGCCAGCTTCAATCACTGGACTTATGTGAACGGAATGGGTTGGGAGTGATGCTTGAAACGTTTCCCGATTTGCTTGATGAAGCGGCCCACTCCAAGATGTGGGTGGGCCAATACGGGGTGATTTCATTTTAACTCTTGAGATCACGTGATTGATGCGTCGTTTAGTGTGTCAGTGAGTGAAATGATCGTACAGCCATCATCACGAATCTTTGCCTAATGGGTTATTTTATTCCCAACAGGCCCTTGGTGGTCTAGGGAGGAGGGCAGTTAATGGTGTGCTTCAAGGTCCTTCCATGTCTTTATAAATACTGCTGCGCTTGCTAACTGGCATATTTTGCTTTCTTGGCTCTTTCATTCTGTTTTTACTGCGTTTCTACTGCGTCTACTATTTCTATTCCTTCTCCTTCCTGCCATAACTCTTACTTAAGGTGACCAGGTGATTCTTTTCATCATTTCTTCCTCCTCTTTTTTGCCCCTTTTCTGTCATTTGGTTTTTGTTCCCTTCTTTGCTTTGGCTCCCCGGGAAGAAATTAGCTCTGACCTCTTTGTGTCCAACGTAGATAGTGAATTTCTAGGGTGGGCGGTTCTGCATCCCCACCGATTATGCCCTCCACACTATAGATAAAAGGTTTAGGGCCCATACCCCTTTATTGGGGCTAAGTAGACTAGTAGTGTACTTCGACCAGTTAGAGGTGGGTCTGAAATTTCCCTTAGATCCCTTTGTCAAGGACTTTCTTTATAGGAATAACATTACACCCGGTCAGCTTCATCCAATAGTTATAGGATACTAACCGGGTTTATCCAGCTGATGCATGAAGAGGGTAGGATTCCCGATCTAGATGTCCTCCAGTATTTGTATAGGCTAACTAAGAAGAAGGGAGAGTTGATGTTCTCCCTTTCGGTCGTACCCAACCATTCACTTTTGTTAAACTTTTGGATCTCCACAAGAAGTGGAGATACCATTTTTTTGTTGTGGAGCATCAATCAGACTTTTTGGATGTCCAAAGGATATGGTCGGACGAGTGTCATAAACTGACCCATCCAGCGAAACTTTTCGATCCTAATACGGAATTAGTTTTATGGCTACATCTAGACGGACTCGTCGAAGCTCGATCCGCAGAGGATGCATCCTAGAGGTATCTGTGGAGAGTCTGTATGAGTCGTGACCATTTCCCTGATATGATTTTTTGTTTTAAGTTTTGTTTTGTCTGACTAGTCTTATGTTTCCATCTGTAGATGGCTGACTTTTTTGATTTTATGGGCGGGATTTCCCTAATAGATGAGCCAGCTGCAGTGGAGGAGGGCCGGAATTATCCTTCCCCGGAGATTAAGGCTCCTCCGGCTTCGGAGGCAGTTCTCGCCGACCCTAAGGGCAAAGCACCAGTGGGAAGTGAGTGGCCAGAGCGGGTCGGACGGAGAAAAAGGTGCTTGATCGAAATAGGGTCAGATGCAAAGGGGCTGGACGAAGAGATTTACGTCTAGCACCCCCGGTTATCTAGTTTTCTGAATATGTGGGGCTGGATTTTGAAAAAGATGAAGCCCCTGAGCATCTCCAATAGTCAAGTACAGGACCAGTACGCCAAGTCACTGCGCTTACCTGATGACATGCAGCGTTGGTCAAACGAGGGACCGGACGAATTGCTAGATTCCATGATTGGCCAGTCACTAGAGGTAAGGGTGTTTCTGCTACTTGATACAACTGTTGTAGTGGATTCTTGGCTAAGTTACTTGTTTGTTTTTGGCTGATGACTCAAGCCTTGCTGCTGGTGAAGGATCAGTACTTCTACTTGAAGAGCCAGTACAACTTAAAGGAAACTGAGGTGGGGACGATAGCAATAGATTTTGAGAAGAAGCTGGATAGCGCTAAGGTAGCTCTGGAGCACTGCCAAACAAGATACACGGAGGCCAAATCTGATGCGGAGATGAATCAGAAAAAGGTTTCTGAACTGGAACATAGCCAGGCCCAACTAACAAGGAGGATCAAGGGGCAGGATCTTCAGATTGCTGAGCTTCAGGAGAGGCTGGCAGAGCTTGAGAAATCTCATGCAAACGATAAAAAGGCATATCAAAGCATGGTAGGGGGGTTTCTCAAGGCGTACCTAACTGAGTGCAAAAGGATCTTGCTCTCTCAAGACTCAGGGTTAGATTTGGGGGCCTTAGATCGGATAACTCCAGCCGATCTGGCCAGGCTTGCTGTAGAGGAGGACGCCCACCAAAAAGCCAATTCCTTTCCTATGAGGGAGTCTGAAGAGGCCGGTGCTATAACTGGGTCTGGCGAGCGTCCAAATGCTACCAATGATGTTTCCCCCTCAGTTTCTGGGATAGGGGGTCCGGGTGTTCAAATACTAGAGTAGATATGTATAGGTTGATGTGTATTTGCTTTTTTTTTTGTAACCAATCATGTATAAAGACATTCTTTATCAATGAAGATACTTTTTAATATTGAATTAGATTGGGTGATTGAGTACAAGATTACTGATAATATTTCCTGAGAGAGTCTGAGTTCCAGAACCTCGGTAGTTCTTTGCCTTCTCTTTCTCTTAGTTTATACACCCCCTTTGTTGTGCATTCTAAGATATGATACGGGCCTTCCAAATTCTGACCTAATTTTCTAGTACCTGAGGTACCTTTGCCAATATCTACTCTTCTGAGTACCCAGTCACCAGTCCTGAAATTCTCTATTGGTTTACGCAGATGGTGGTACCGGGTTATCCTTTGCCGATGTGCCTCAGCCATTACTGCCGCTTGTTCTCTTCGTTCCTCTAGTATGTCAAGGCATATCTGTGCGTCGACGCTATTGACGGCGTGGTTGAGGTCTTGGTTTACCCAGTAACTTGGGGACTTAACCTCCACTGGAATTACTACATCCATGCCGTAAGTCAGTCTGAATGGCATTTCGCCAGTGGATGATTGGGGTATGGTTCTGTAGGCCCAGATTACATTGTTCAGCTCTTTGACCCAGTTCCCTTTCTTATCGTCGAGTCTTTCTTCAACCCTTGCATGAGGATTCTGTTGGTGACCTCAGTTTTTTCGTTCGTCTGCAGGTGAGTTACTGAGGTAAAGCGCAGTTTTATGCCAAAGGACGAGCAGAAACTTTTGAATTTATGGTTTTCGAACTGTTTGTCATTGTTTGTAATTAAAGTGTGGGGGATGCTGAACCTGTAAATGATCTCCTTTCAAAAAAAGTGTTGTATCTGGGCTTCTATGATGGTTGGGACTGCTTCTGCTTCTACCCATTTCATGAAATGGTCAATGGCCACGATTAAGAACTTTTTCTGTGAGGTAGATGGGGGAAAAGGACCCAGGATGTCCATCGCCCACATGGCAAAATGCCATGGGCTACCGATGGGATGCAGAGGCCGAGAAGATTTGTGGCTAAGTTAGGCATAGTGCTGGCACTGGGGACATGATTGTGTTAGCTGCTGGGCATCCTTGGACATGGTGGGCCAGTAATACCCTTGGAGCAAGGCCTTTCTAGTGAGCGAATAGTGGGACTCATGTGCCCCATAGATTCCTTCATGGATTTCTCAGAGTATGTAATTTCCCTCCTTCGAGGAAACGCACTTTGACCAGGGGTGCAATAGGGATTTTCGATAGAGCTCCCCTCGGTGGATGGAATAGTGGGTTGCTTTGGCCTTGAGCTTCCAAGCTTGCAGCTTGTCTTATGGGAGTGTGCCATTCTCAAGATATTGGATTATGGGTTGTATCCATTCCGAGACTACTTATGTTCTGAAAACTTTAGTGTCCTCTGTACTAGGACTGGTGAGTGATTCGGTGAAATTCATATCCCTAAATGCTTGACTATTCTCGGCTGCGGATTTGGCAAGGTAATCAGCCTCATTGTTGTCTTTTCTAGGAATTTGGACGATATTCCATTGGCCTCCGTCTTGCTCGATGTGTTGCAAAAGTCGTCTGGCTTTATCTACGTACTTGGCAATGCAGGCATCTTTGACTTGAAATGCTCCGCTGACTTAGTTGACTACTAGTTGGGAATCTGAGTGTATAGTGAGGTGTTCGGCCCTGACTTCAGTGGCTAGTTTCAACCCTGTGATGAGTGCTTCGTATTCAGCTGCATTATTAGTGGCATTATACTCTATGCAGACTGCGTACTGGATATGAACTTTATGTGGTCCCCTGAGGATTATTCCCGTGCCGGAACCCTGAGCTGAGGATGCTTCATCAATATAGAGCTTCCATTCTGGTATCTTGGTCAAGGTTATATCTTTCAGAGCCATTTCTTGTACAAAATCTGCTAATGCATGCGCTTTCATCTACTGCCGAGGCTCATAATCAATATCAAACTCACCGAGTAAGACCGACCATTGCACTAGCCTGCATGAAGTCTCTGGTTTCTGTAATATTTTTCACAGTGGGAAACGAGACTGGACTATAATATGGTGAGCTTGGAAGTAGTGCTAAAGCTTTCGAGAAGCTTGAACCACGGCTAAGGCTAACTTGTCCAGCATGGGGTATCATACTTCAGGTCCTCGGAGCATCTTACTAATATAGTAAACAGGGTTTTGCTAGCTTCCCTCTTCCCTCACCAGTACTGAAGTGATGCATTCTCGGCCAATATAGAGGTATAAGTATAAGGTCTCATTCGGTATCGGATGGCTGATTAATGGTGGGGAAGACAGGAATCTTTTAATTTCTTCAAATGCTGCTTGGTAATCAGCAGACCACTGAAATTTGCCGGAACTTTTGAGAGCTCAGAATAATGGTAGGCATCGTCTAGCCAAGCAAGAAATAAAAACACCCCAGTGCGGTTATTCTACCATTTAGCTTTTGTATATCGCAGAAGCTCTTCGGTGCCGCCATATTGAGTATGGCTTCCATTTTTTCTGGGTTGGCTTCAATGCCTCGGTGAGAAATCATAAACCCTAGGAACTTGTTGGCCTGGACTCTGAAGACACATTTATCAGGATTCAACTTGATCCTGGATTGGCTTAGTAACTGGAGGACTTGATCCATGTCTGCTGGGTGGTGCTCAGGGTGCTTACTTTTGATGATGATGTCATCCACGTATACATCTATGCTGGTTCCAATCTAGCTCTGGAGGACTTGGTTCATCATTCTTTGGTACGTGGCTCCAGCATTTTTCAGTCCGAAGGGCATCACCTAGTAGCAGTACAGCCCTTCATGCATAACGAAGGACGTTTTCTCCTAGTCTTCTGTAATATCCCGTGTTTTTAAAATAGTTTTACACAGTACCGGGATATGCAGTGTTAATGATTTCTGTATTTTATATGATATTTTTATGAGTTGATATGTATTTTAGACCGATTTTAATTATTGTGTATTATTTTCAATGCTTTACGTAAAATTTTCCCGGGACTTGCATTTTCGGGGAAATTTTCACGTAAACAATGTATTATTAATTATTTTAAATGTATTTACGGACTTGCATGAACTCATACGTATTTTTAAATTATTAAATAAAGCCTGTGTGTGTATATTTATTTAATTAGGGTTTATTATTACCCTAATATTTTATTAAGTATTTATTTGTTTTATTGTTATTTAATTAATTTTATTTAGTATAAATTATTAAAATATTAAATTTTATGTGTGTGGTGTATATTTGATGTGTGTAATTTAATATTATTTTAATATATAGTATAAAGTATATATATATACATATATTTGTCAAAAATCAAAAAGTTTGGAAAATTACCATTTTGCCCCCGATCATCCCTTTCTTCCCCGATTCTTCCCTTCTCCGTTTCCGGTCGCTGCCGTGCCGTTTCTTCACCGTGGGTGTGCCACCGTCTTCCCCGACCAATTCCGCCGCCTGAGGAGGCCGTTTCCGGCGTCTGGAAGTCGATTTTGGCCGGAGAAGCCGAAAATCGATCCACCGTCGATCACGTCGATTCCGGCCACCGTTTTCGACACCGCCAGTCTCTTTATTCTCCTTGAGCTCCGGTGAGTGTGATTCTAGCTTTGGTTTGAGCTGAATTGGTCTAGATTTGCTTAGGTTTTGATTTTTCAATTTCGACCTATTAGGGTTTTTGATTTTTTTGAGCTTCGAATTGATTGATTCATGAAAACTCCCTTCACAAATGTTGATCCTAGTAGCTTAATCTACATGTATGAATTTTTGTAGAATTTTTGGAGATTTTTTGGATTTTTGGGTATTTTTGAATATTTTAATATTATTTTCTAATTTTCGGAAATTAATTATTTAAATTATGAAATTTGAGTTTATGGTTGAATTAGGTGTTGAAATGAATTATAGGAATTTATTTGGAATTTTTATGAATTTCTAAGTATTTATTTTGAATTATTGAAGTTTATGTGATTTTGAGAAATTAGGGTTAATTGTGTTTTTAATTGAAATTAATTGGATAATTGAGTTTAATTATTAATATTATTGATAAATATGTTGAGAAAATTAATTTTGGATAATTGTATGATTTTTGGTGAATTTTTGAAGTAATTTAAGTATATTTATATATATAGGGGTATTTTGGTAATTTTACCCTAAATTGTCTAAAAATGTAATTTAATTGGTTTTAATAGTTATTTAAGGTATAAAAATGATTTCTACAAAATATTTGGTGTTTTTAATTAATTAAAACTATTTTTCCTGAATTATTTTCAATTATATATATAATATACGGTTTTTCAAATAAAATGAATTTTTATCGATTTTTACTATGTTTTAAGGTTAATTATGTAATTTCCACCTATGAAATGTATTTCTGTGATTTAAGGATATTTTTGGTATATCTGGAATATTTCTGTGTTGTGGACCCCGGTCGGTAGACTGTAATTTGGAGTCCGACCGAGGGGTTGTGAATGAGATGTGGTGTTTATTTTCGAAGTGTGTTTCTTTGCAGGGTCAGCTCTACTCTTTTGAGTAGAGAGATGTCCGTTTTATAGGGGAGGTTCTGCCGGATTTTCGGTAGAATTCTCATAAAACGTGATATCCAATCGAACCCTAAATTTCGATTCTGTGTTTAATACTCTAGATTGAATTCTAGGATTTCTGTTAGGATTATTCTGATGTCGATCATTTATTTCTTGTTTAGTTGCGCCGAGACCGAGGGTTAGTGGACCAGGCCCGTCGGACTTGTCTCGTGGAGCGCACTAGGTGAGTTACTGTACTATGTATACATGCTTAGGATGCATGATTTAGAAATATATGTTTTACTTTGATTAAAATGCATAAATAATGTGATTTGTATTTAAGTATATTTTTGGTTTATTTTGGTATATAATAAATTATATACATGTTTTATTAATAAAATATATTTAAAATGTTTTTAAATATATTTTTAATTTAATTTGTGATTTGATTGGATTTATTTGACATATATATACTCGAAATATACCTGGTTTACTTTTGGTATATTTCTGGTATATATATGGTTTATGTTGTATTTTATTGAACGTCATGCATCATTTATTTTTGTGAATGAATGTTTTATATTTAATGATGAAGGATATCAATAGAACGTGCTACCTAGTGGGCAGCACTAGGACCGAGTACGTACCGGTGCGCCTATAGCTTTAGGCTATATTACTAAATTATTTGTGGATATTGATTTATTATGATTATTGATATGTGAGATGTGATTTGGGTGTGATTGCTGGAGCTCGGTTGACCAAGTGTCTCGGGGCCAATCACACTGGCAGTCAGACTGCTGGAGCTCGGTTGACTTAGTGTCTCGGGGCCAGTCTACTGTCTAAATGGATTAAGTGGATATATTTGGATAAGTGAGCCTGTATGGCCAGAGTGTTGTTTAACACTATTTTTGAGGTTGCGATATTCTAGGGTTCTATGTGATCCTTCATAAACTGTGATTTTCAGATAAAGTATATAAAAATGATTTTACTGCATCTGTGTGAATTTGCCTGTATATATATACATATTAGATATGTATTATTGACTGTATGCATTATCATTTAGTGTGTATGTATATATATTATAGTAATTCACTCAGTGAGGTCTGACTCCCCTCCGTTGACTATTTTTCAGGAGAGTCAACTTCTTCAGACCTCAGTAGCAGGTCGATACGCCGGATTTCTTCCGCCCCGGCTTCTTTATGTAAACTGTCTACTTAAGTCTTATTTATTTTATCTAGACACTGCAGTAGTTGTGAATTAAAGTATTGGATATCATGTATTTTATTTAAAGAGATGTATTATGTTGAAACTGGATTTATATTAAAGATTATATATCTATGAGATGAGATTTGGTTTCAATCCAGTTGATGTGAATAATATTATGATATTATGATTTTATTTCCGCTGCATATTATATTGTTATTGTTATTGCATGATTTATTTTATTTTAGGCTTGCTACGGGTTCCGGATTCGAAAGAATTCCCGTTCCCTAGCGCCGGTCATGGCCCCTGTTTTGGGTCGTGACATCTTCTTTCTTCATGGGGATTTGGTGATAACCTTGGGTAGCATCAACGAAGCTATATAAGCCATGGCCAGCAGTGGAATCGACGAGCTGATCAATCATTGGTAACGGGTAGCTGTCTTTAGGGCATACTCAGTTGAGGTCGGTGTAGTCTATATACATTCTGTACTTCCCGTTTTCTTTTTTAACGAGTACCACGTTGGCTACCCAGTCCGGGTGAGTAACCTCTTTAATGAATCCGGCTGCTAATAGCTTCGTTGTTTCCTCAGAAATGATCTTTTATCTTTCGTAGGTAAAAGTTCTTTTCTTCTGTACTACTGGCTTGGCTCCTGGTTTGATGTTTAGGCAGTGACAGGAAACCCGCGGGTCCACGCCGATGATCTCGGAGGCTTGAGAAGCAAAATCCTCTGAGTATCTAGTAAGGACGTCCCTCAATGTGTCTTTGATGTTCTGATCAAGGGCATTGCCAATTTTCATAGATTTTTCTCCCCTGATTTGTAATGTCTCCGTGTCTTCCACCGGTTGTGGGTCAGTACCTTGCTTCTCAACTTCCCATGCTTCTAAATGAAAAGCCTCTGCCAGAGACTTCATGGTCATCTGATAGCATTATCTGGCCATTTGTTAATCTCCCTTGATAGTAAGGGTCCCCTTCCTGATTGGAATTTTCATGGTTAATTGCCGGATGATGGTGACTGCATCTGTTTCGTAAAGTACCGGTCGTCCTATTATCCTATTATAGGCCAGTGGTATGTCTACCACGTTGAATGGAGTCCGGACGATTTTTTTTCCTCATCCTCTTGGTTTCCAAATTCCAGGTCCAGATTGACAATCCCCATTGGTTGCACCATTCCCCTACAAAAACTAGTGATGGGGTTCTGGATGGCCGTTAAGTTGGTGATGGAGCCGCCCGTAACTTTGTACGCATTCCAAGATAAGACATTGATAGCACTCCCATTGTCGACCAATAGCCTTTTGACCTGATATTTATTTATGCATGCGGTTATCACCAGGGCATCACTGTGAGGGTGATATAAATTGTCTTCTGGGTTAAAAATGATGTCGCTTTTACCATGTATTATTTTTCCACCTCTACTGCATTTTAACTGTTTCCCAGTGTTTTCTCCTCCAACAATCATGTTGATCGTCCTAATTGGTTCTTTCCTAGCTTTCTTTGTCTCCGCTTTGTCATGGTCATGGTTTTCCGTGTTTCTGTGTCTCCTCGGTGCGTCAATGAAATTATCAAGCTTTCCCCGCTGTACTAGTTTTTCTATGGCACTCTTCAGTTCTCTGCAGCCTTCTGTGTTATGGCCGTACTCTCTGTGGTACTCGCAGTATTGGCTTCTGTCATGAGTAAATCTCTGGCTTGGGCTGATTCTTTTGGCCGATGTAATCTCCACTCCATTCTGCCTGATCCATATGAGGATCCTAGATCGAGAAGTGTTCAGGGGTGTATATCTGTCTGCTTCCCTGTCAAATCTATATGCTGGAGTTCTGAAATTCATTTTTGGGAAGCTTACTGATCTCTGTTTTGACCGTTCATCCTTGGTCGATGGCCTGTCTTCTTCTTGACGCATCCTCCTGGCTTCATCCATCTTTATCATCCGGACCACTATCGCCATTGCCTCTGCAAAGGTACTCGGTTCTTTAGTCATTAATTTGTCTTTTAGCTTTCTGAGTCTGGTGTCATTTTTCACAGCTTCTACGACAACTTCATCAACGAGGTGCTCAATCTGCATAGCTGTTTTATTGAAACGGTCAAGGTAATTTCATAGAGATTCGTCAGTCTCCTGTCGGCACATCCGGAGGTCATTGATATTTTTTACGGCAGGGATATTGGTGATGAATCTGATATGGAACTACTCTGCTAGGTCCTCAAAAGAAGTGATAGAATTCTCCGAGAGCCGATGAAACCATTTTTGGGCGCTCTTTGTGAGTGTACTTGGGAAGACTCTGCACATGATTCCATCGTTCACATTCTGAAGCAGCATCTTTGTTCGAAAAGCCGATATATGACTAATAGGGTCTCCTGTCCCATCGTACTGATCGAGCTGCGGGATTTTGAACTTACTAGGAATCTCCGTTTGAATTATTCTGTTAACAAACGGAGTTCTGCTATCCATCACCCATTCTTCTTCCTTCCTAGGTTTAGTCCGAGCTTTGTTCATTGCTTCCTCAACTTTCTATGCTAATTTCAAATCTTCAAGAGCTGGGATGGACGAACTACACTCCCCTTCTGGTGCTTTACCCTTCCCTGTGCTCATCCATGGGGCTTGTCGGGGTGTTGTATTATCATTATTTGGAGCCGGTTCCGTATGCCCGCTCTGTATTATAGCGCTTAGCTGTTGTTGTATCAAGGCTATTTGTGCCTGAATTATTTTTATCATGGCCTCTTTGCTTACTTGGTCAAGGCTGAGTGTTTGGGTTACTGTGTTTAGGTTCAGAATGGTTATTGCTGGTGTTTCTAGTAGGCTTGGAAAAGGTATTAAGGGTATTGATCGATGGTGCTGCAGCGGAGCGTAATACGGGAGATCTGTGCCCAAGGATGGGTATCTCGGAGTGTTTTCTGAAAGTGAAGGTACATGTCCGGATGTGGCCCCAACATGCTGCAAGGTGGGTGGTGGTATTATTGCTGGGAAAGGGTTTGAAAGGTCAGTCGAGAGGATAGGTGCAGAAGGATTGGTGCCGACCTTAGGAATTTGGACTGGAGGTGGGCTAGAAGTCATAGTGAAGGTGTCTTTAGCTTAGCAAGTGAATGAATGGCTTTTCCCAAGGAGTTTCCCACAGACGGCGCCACTTGATAACTAATTTCTGGAACTCCTAGGCTAAACGTCCAGCAAAGCACGAAACAGAGGGCAAGGTGAGAGGTAGGGGGAATCTCCACAAACACTCTAATGCCTAAGTTAGAGAATAGAAGCAGGGAGGAGATGAGATAGCTTGAATATGTGTGAATGAGATGTCCTCTTATGAGGGGTATAGGGTTATATATATAGCAATACTCAAACCTAGGAGGAATGAAATTCTTTATGGATAAGTGAATCATAGTTTTTGTAGGAGAGTGTTCCTTCTTCGGTTAAGATTCCTCTTTAAGGTAGTTCATTGGACGGATCTGTTTTCTCCCTTGTCCATGTGTTCCTATTTATAGGGGTAGAGGACCCCCAATTAGGTGAGAACATTTTAGATGGTATCAATAAGTTACATATCCTGATTTTGTCAATAATATCCATTGACTACCACATTTCAAACACTTTGCCAGAGAATAAAAACCATTATATACAAACCTTCATAAGCTTATTCCAAATTAACAAATATTAACTATGTTCTCAAACATCCATAAGTAACAAAGCTAGCTACATTTCGGGCACAATTTCCACAAAACAAGTCACCAATAACGTTAATGCATACCGTACACATAAAGTGAAATAGGGAACCAACAAAAGAGAGTTGTCCAAGTGATTAAAAATCAAAACAAAACACAAAACACAAACCTAGAATGACGGCAAGAATTAGAGCTTGCCTGTTAAAGAAAACTCATCAGTTTGGAATAAAAAACTTACATAGAAGAGAGCATTAACGAATCGAAAGTCCATTAGGCGTCTTTTCCTCTTTTTCACTTTTATTATCACCATCTTCTGCCTGTGCAAATCTCCAACCCGGTTTGGCTGCTGCTACTTTATCTACACCTGCATTGGCCTTTCTAAACTACCAAATATAAAAAGGCCAAAAAAGATAAAAACAAAACACCGAGGTTTACTTTTGAAAAACAAAATGTAAACATGTTAAAAAAGAAACTAATTGATAAACATAGGCTCATTACTGATATTATCTCTAAAATTAAAACTATTAATTATAATTAATTTTTATTTAATTATAATTATTAATTATCTTTATATATCAATATTCATAATATATATTAATAACTATAATAAAATAAATATTAATTCGATAATTTTAATTGTATTTATATAAGTTTGTACCGAAAAAGGACTTCATTTCATATATATATATATATAAGTATTTTTTAAAATTCTTTAAATAATTAGGTTGACAGTAAATATTATTATTGAATTAATATATTTTACTGATGTTACATCACAAAAAATTACACATACCCAAAATGATACCAAAAAATGCCAATTAAAAAAAAATACTCACAAACTACTTTTTTCGTTTTTAATATAGCGTTCAATTATCTAATAATAAGATGGCTTTAAAATTGTTGAAATTTTTTAGAATAAAAGAATATTAAGTATTTTACATGTAAATATCAAATAATTATAGATATCTTAATTATTTAATATTACTAAATTATATTTCAATTATCATCTAGCTATTAACAAATTATATACATAGAGAATTGCTGAGATATATATTTTCTTTGGAGTGTGAAGTATTCCCACCAAAACATTATAAATTGTCTTTTAGAAAACAAGTACTCTATTAAAGGGACGCTGCATGGAACACTTCTCATTAAATTAGTCTTGTTTACTTCATTCTTACTTTCTTTTCTCCTTTAAAAAATTTTTAAAATTATAAAATTTTTAAAATAACAATTTTTATAGGAAATAAAATTATTTTAACTCTGCAAATTATATTATGGAACCCTATTTATATTGTGATGTGGATCAAGAGTCCATCACACTTGTTAATGTTTTTTTTAACACGTTTTATTTTATTTTATTTTTTAATGCTCATAATTTTTCTTTCTTCTTCCACCTCACTGGAACTATCTTCCACCTTACTTGCACTATCTTCCACCCTATTGACACCATCTGAAGAATCTTGTTGCATATATACATATGTTAGCAAAGTAATCAAAGACAAGGTACAATCTCTTGCAAATAGCCCTAGATCTTTATGCTTGGAAGGAAATTTTTAATCAAAAGTGTTGTTATTTAGTGTCTGAAATCTAACTCTCCATAAAAATCCAATAGATCAAATCACTAACTAGTCAAACTAATGCTAGTGAATAAACTCACCTACAAACAGAAAAAGGAAAAAAGAAATAACAAATTGCTAATACTGAACGAATTTTTTATGCATATCTCATATATCTATAAAATATGATAAGTTAATAAGGGTTAGTTCTTAAAGAAAAAAAAAAGAGAGAAAGATTTGTTAAATAAAATATGATTAGTTAATGGACATTCATGATTTAAGTAATGAAGCTGTAGCATTTGACTAATAAATTTATTGGTGAATATCAATGAACCTAAAATTAAAGAATCTACAAGTGGAGGTCAATGAACATATAGGTGAAAGTTAATAAATTTGCATTATTTAACTAATTAAGTTATATATTTTATCTTATAAATCTGCATTATTTAAGTAATGTATCTATATTATTTAACTAAAATAAAAAAAATTAAAAATTTAATTATTATAATTAAAAAATAAAAAATTAAATAATTTTTTAAAGAATAAAATTTTATTTAACTAAAATCATGAATAAAAGATTAAATTCAACCACTATAATTAATAAAATAAAAAGAAAAAATAATTTTTTGATAAATAATTATTTTTCATTTCTATTAAAAATAAAAAGAAAGTATTAGTGAATATGCAGGTGAAGATTGTTGAACTTGCAGATTCAAAAACGCTAACGAATATACTGGTAAATGCTAATGAATTTCTATATAGAAGCCACATTCTCAATTCCTTAACATATTGTCTTTATGATCTATTTTCTTCCGTGAACTCTCCATAAGAATTTTGGGCTGCACTAGAGGCAAAGCACAACACAGAAAAATAAGGTGATGATAAATTTCTTATATCTAAATTCTTTGATTTTGCAATTTTTGATAATCATTCAATTTTGAATCAAGTACATGAACTTCAAATTCTTGTTTCAAAATTAAAGGATTTGAAGGTCGATGTTTCTGAACTGTTATAAGTTAGTGCTATAATTGTAAAACTTCCTCCTAGTTGGAATGAATATAGGAAGAAGTTGATGTATACTACTGAAAATTTTACATTAGATCAACTCATGAAACATTTAAGTATTGAAAAAGAATCACATGTACATGAAAAGAAATTTTTTTCTTAGTCTAGTTATAAAGTGCATTACATTGATGAAAAGAATAACAACCAAAAGAATAAAAGAAAAATTCTTGAGGTTGGTTCTTCTAAGATTTCCCATAAAGGGAAGACTTGTTTTAACTGTGGAAAGAAAGGGCACTTCAAACGTGATTGCAAATTAAAGAAGAAACATAAGTTAAACAATTTTGCAACTATAATTAATAGTGCTAATGCTATTGAGCAAGATATTACAAAAATTATTTCTTTGATTGATGAATTGCATATTGGAATGATTACAGAAGAGCATATGATGGCAATAAACAAGTCAAATGATTAGTGGTTTGATTCAGGTGCTACCATCCATATTTGCCACATTAAATTTTTATTCAAAAACTATAAAGAGGCAAAGGATAGACATGAAGTGTTAATGGGAAACCATAATGTTGCAAAGGTTCTTAAAAAAGGAAGCATTGAATTATTGTTTACTTCTGGAAAGAATATCCAACTTTTTAATGTGTTGCATGTTCCAAAAGAAAGAATTTAATTTTCGCAAATTTACTTTGTAAGAAAATCCAACTTGTAAATGTATTGCATGTTCCAGAAATAGTACATTATGATATATGTGAATTAAATAGTATGTTATTTAGAAGTAGTAATAGACACTTCATAATATTTTTTGATGATTTTTCAATTTTTACATATGTGTACTTGATAAAAACTAAAGATTAAGTTTTTCATATGTTCAAGATTTATAAATCTGAAGTTGAAAATCAAAAGGATATGAAAATAAAGATCCCAAGGAGTGATAGAGGTGGTGAATACTTTCCCATTGAATTTTCTCCTTTTTGTGAAGAAAATGAAATTGTACATTAAACAAGTGCTCCATATACCCCGTAACAAAATGAGATTTCTGAAAGAAAAAATAAGACATTGGTGGACATGATTAATGTCATCCTAATAAATGTAAAGTTACCAACAAATCTATGAGGAGAAGCTTTACTCATTGCTTGTCATTTATATCTATTATGGCTAGAGTAATATCCATTAGAGTGTTTTTGGCTCTAACATCGATATATGATTTGTATGTAATCAAACAGATGTTAAAATGGCCTTCTTGAATGGTGATTTAGATTTGGAAGTTTATATAGAACAGCCTGAAGGATTTGTTTTACTTGAAATGAACATAAACTGTGTAAATTAATTTGATTGCATTATGGTTTAAAACAAGCTCCAAGGCAATGGCATGAAAAGTTTAATGCTATGATTTTAGAGTATGGTTTTGAACATAATAATCTGACAAATACATATATTCTAAATTCACTAAAAAGTTTAGAGCTAATATTTGTCCTTACATTGATAACATGCTCATATTGGAACAAGCTTAGATGTTGTTAATGATACAAAGAAGCATTTATCCTTAAGATTTAAAATGAAAGATTTTAATAAGATAAATACAATGTTTGGTATAGAAGTTATAAAGCATAGTGGGGGTTTTGCTCTTCGTGAATCTCATTATATTAACAAAGTTTAGAATAAGTTTAGTCATTTAAATAATAAAGATGCAAACACGCCTTATAATGTATTATTTAAGCTTGTTGAGAATGCTAGTAGAATAATAGCACAAGTTGAATATACTAGTGCTATAGATAGCTTGATGTATGCAATGGATAGTACAAGGTTTGATATTGCTTTTGTAATTTGTAAATTGTCAAGATTCACTAGTAATCCTAGTGTTGATCATTAGAAAGCAACAGTGAGGGTACTTTAATATTTAAAGAAAACTATAAATCTCGAATTGTTTTATAATATTTTCTAGCCATATTAGAAGGTTATACGGATGGTAGTTAGATAACTAGTGTAAGTGATAATAAATCTACATCTAGTTGGATTTTTACACTTAGTGGTAGCGATGTTTCTTAGGCATCAAAGAAATAGACATGTATTTACTCATTCAATAATGGAATCTAAATTTATAGCTTTAGCAACTATAGGTAAAAAGGCAAATTGGCTGAGAAATTTATTGTTAGATATAAAGTATGGCCATAACTGATGCTAGCCATTTCCTTATGTTATGATAGCCAAGCAACTTTGTCTAATGCCTTTAGTAAGATATTCAATGGAAAGTCTAAACATATAAGCTTAAGCCATAAGTTTATAAGGTAATTGATTTGTGATGGCATTATTGCCATAATGTATGTAAGGTCTTATAAAAATTTGGTCGATCCATTTATAAAAGGGCTATTGAGAGATATGGTTAAAAGTACTTCTTTTGGAATAGGATTAAGACCTTTTAACTAAGCTTATCAGTTGATGGGAACCGAGCTTCTTATTAGCACTACCACTAAAAAAGAAGTTTAATAGGCAATAACAAGTTGATTGATAACTAATGTTAAACAATGCTAATGTTAATAATTTAGTACTAAACTATTAGGAGGATGAGTGATTTTACTCTTAATAAAGTTTAAAGGTTTAAATATTTACGGATCTAGGAAGAAGATAAATGGAACTTCACTAAAATGAACATAGGAAGTGGATATGCTTCAATAAAGTAGTAAAACTTTGTAAATGTTCATGAATTTAGGATTGTAGCACAAGGCCATATTAGTGCTAAGACTTTGTGAACCTATGAAAGAAATTAAAGTTTCATGTGTGTGATGTTTTCATTTTTAATATTAAGAAATCATGGTTCAAGGCTTAATCATCATTAACATTTATTTTTTATTTAAGAAATGTGCCACCATTATTTCATTAGGGACTTGAAATATTTACACTAAGTATTATTTTAAATTGAAAGATACTATTACTATGCTTATAACGTCATTTAATTATACTTTACACTTTAAGCGAAGTAGAGGATTATTATAATAATTTAATGTATTTTGAAATATAAAGTATATATATACAAGAGAAATATGTATCTCACTTTGTTTCATGGAAACAAGGTGTAAAAATATGTTGGACAGCAACACATGCAAGTACAAGATCATGTTGAGTGTATTTGATATAGGCAATGGCTGACACAGTTGGAAGCATGGGTGTTTTCCAAACCATGTATCCAATAAGTATTGTATCCAAAAAGTTATATAAAATGAAACACAAGCATGTTCTCAACTGTGTAGCCAATAAGCATTTTATCCAAAAAGTTACACAATCTAAAACACCGGCATGTTCCAAGCCGTGTTCGATGGGTTTCAATCGTTAAGAGATATACATAGGCAGGAACATAAGGAAAATGGGCATGCTACAAGCTAGGGTACATTAGTAGCCATGGCCTGATACACTGTCATGTATTCAAGTGTGTTCTAGAAAAATATATGAAAAGTTCATTTTGAGTTGCAACCATTCAATGAGTGGTCATGACTTTTCATTGGATGATTGTATCTTGAATTACAAAATATATATATAGTCCTATAAATACACATCTTATGCATATTAATATAATAATTCACTCCTTCATTCTTTCTTTTGCATTTATTCTATATTCTTGAAAGGTTTTTTGTAAAAACTTAAGAGTTTTTGCTATATAAGTTTTCAAGCTTTGTTGTATCCAAAAAGTGTTTTGCTATTAATAACTCGGAGCAAATAGATACTGAAGGCAATAAACACTTAAAAGAAAGTGATTTTATCATGCCTCAAAGCCATATACACATCCAATACCATAACATTATATTCACCATCATCATAAAATATATTTTATAGCTATCATAGAATTTATATGAGTGCGTGTACATGGGCATATATCCAACACATTGGTTAATATTTTCCTATGAAAATGTGTAAGTAGCATACATATTGATCTTTCAAGAATCAAAAGCTGAGGAAGATTTAAAGCTTGTGTTTTGCATTTGAATTATTCTAAAAGTTGCATTAATAGAAGATAACATTGGATACCCTTATAAAGGTGCTAAATGTGCAATTGTTCATGGTAATTTTAATAAAAGGTAAGGCAATAAAGCATCAAAATAATGAAAATCAAGTGATTCCTTTATTAAAAGATTAACATAATGGTCAGGATGTGCATACTAGAGTCTGATAATCATCAAGCACCCTATATTTCCTGAAGCAAAATTTCCATCAAGTCTCTCATTAGCTTCATTAAGAATCTTACCATTTGTATAAAATTCCTAAACCTAACTTCAAAATTTGTACTTGGCTCCTATCTTCCTTTTACATAAATGGTTTCTTTCTCTAAGTAATCTTTAAAACAATAATTCTAAAGGTGAACTTTCTTTGACTTGCCCATATCATTGAGACTACGCATCATGATGATCCACAAGTCGTGCTAACCATAATTCTCTAAGCATAGGAGTGAATTATGAATCCAACATCACATTGTTTGATTTAATATCTTTATGTAGCACACATCATCTCCATCCTTAGTGTAGGTAATGCAAAGATGTGGCTAATCCTTACACAATTATGTACCTTTACTCCTAATTCAAAAAACTTTTACCACTAAAAAGATGGAAATCTAAATTTTGATTTGGCATGCATCCATAAACAAGTAGTAGGTCATTATTTTCATGACACCAGCCAATTAGTTGAATCAGATTTGCCTATGGCAGCATAAGCTTTGTTGAGAAATGAAAGGCATCTGAATCGCAAGCCATAGCAGCATGAGCAGCATCATCTTGCATCCTTCTCCTTTTTATTTTCATTCTTTACAACTATAGAAGCTCAACATCTCAATCTTTTTCCTCCTCAAATCTTAGGCAATAGTTGATTGGTGTCAATATGTGCATATCTTATTTTATCTGAATTAAAGTGTAGGATTTTATAAGGAAATGATCAACCAAGTTGAAGCAAATACTAATTTCCATAATTTATTGAAAACCTTAGATCTATATCTAGAGAAAACTTTAAAATGGAAGAGAAAATTCAAAAAAAAAATGAACGTTGTGATTGAAGAAAGTAAATAAGATCAAAATAGAAGAAGAACAAGAACAAGAACAAGAACAAGAACAAGAACAAGAACGTAATTATTTTCATGCTATAGGACACAA
Organism: Mallotus nudiflorus; assembly: GCA_947683625.1. Taxonomy (NCBI): domain Eukaryota; kingdom Viridiplantae; phylum Streptophyta; class Magnoliopsida; order Malpighiales; family Euphorbiaceae; genus Mallotus; species Mallotus nudiflorus. The sequence continues at coordinate 39,074 of CANTUR010001529.1, forward strand.
GTGTCATTTTAGAAAATTTGGGATATTTGTATTATTTTGGTTGTGTTTTGGGGAATTTATGAAAACACCTAAAAGAAAATGATTTTAAGGGACAACTTTAGGGAACAAAGTAAAATATGTCGTCTCCTAATATTTTATTTAATACAATAGAGGATGATTAATTTTATTATCCCTAATTCTTCCTAATTGATAGAATATGGGATAGTTCTTTAATACAATAGGGGATGATTAATTTTAGCATCCCCAATTCTTCCTAATTATGGAGTAAGGGATGATTGTTTAATACAATAGCAGATTATTGGTTTTAACATCCCAGTTCTTCAGGATTGATGGAATAAGGAATGATTCTTTAATACAATATGGGATAATTAATTTTAATGTCCCCAATTCTTCCTAATTAATAGAATGTGGGATGAAAAATTATTAAAACTTAAAGCCCTATCAAATATAAAATTCTTAGTGATGATATGTTGTATGTATTTGCTTCAATTTATAACAATGCTATAGAAATTGATTACAAACATCAAAATATCATTGGAAGCATGGTGTGAGCATGAAACCGGTTAGGACAAATTTTAAAAAAATTTCCTAATGTGTAATCCTTGCATGAAGGCAAGAATTCCAAAACTAACAAGATCATAACACATTTAATTTACACAAAATAATTACTTGCATGCTTAATAGATAACATAAATCAAATATTCACAAAACAATTAAAACACAAAGCATGGCAAGAGACCTATATCTAAAGTTTAGAAACTCTTACAAACTCTAAATGTTGATAGCATGCTTTATAGGCTTTAGGAAGTGGTTAATGAAAATCTACAAGCTCTCAACTCCCCAACTGTGAAGCTTTTAGCTCAAAACACATAAGAAGTACTGGAATGACTCTAAGCTTTTGATGAATCTTTACCTGCAAGCTCCTCCTTTATGGTAACTTGAAAGCTTGTTAGAGCTCCTATTTTTGCTTGGATGATGTATGGCTTCTTGCCTCCTTTGGATGGATGTAGCTTGATCTTTCAAAACTCTTGTACAAAGGATTTTGACAATAGACTTATGAAGAAACACAACTCTTGTATCTCTTACTCATACACTCACAACACTTAGAAGAAAAATGAAGAAGAATAATCAATTCTTGAGCACTCACTCTTACTTTCTCTCTTAGAGTTTTCTTTTAAATGGAAGTGGTAAGTCAAGTGCAGAGAAAACCCAATAACTTGGTGTATGTATGTAAGAGACTAATTTGCATGTGTAAATATTCTATATTAACTTAAACTTGACTGTATGATAAGTAATCTCATGCATGTGCTTACTTTTTCACTTTGAGTGTAAAATAAGCTATCTCATGGATGTAGAAATTGACCACTAACTTAAGGTGCATGCTTAAAACACATCTACATGTTGTCAACCATGCAATCACATTGCATGTAAAACTATGCTTAAGTGGCCACCATGTCACATGCTTTGGTGGCACATCCTTTAGCAAGTGGGCATAGGCTTAGGCTTATCTAACTCTTAAATAGGTTCATCTTTACAACATCCATTAATTAGTTACATGGGTTTAATCTAACACTTAGATAAGGCCCACCTCACTAATACACAACTTTATTCAAGCCCATGCATCATCCATTATGCTACATATACATGGCCCATCTCATGGCCCATATCAAAAATAGAATTGGTAGCAAATATCAATTTAGTCCTTAAACTTAATATTACATATTAAATTAAGTCAAAATTAATTTTTAATAGTCTTAACCTTTAAATTATATTTTGGGATATGCTAGATCCCAGCACAAGCAAAAATCTAATTCAATTAATTTAATTAACTAATTAAACACTTTAATTAATAATCAAATTAATAATTATCATTATTAGTGGAACTCTTATGTGTGTGACTTACTAGGTTGAAGTCCAAATGATAGTGAAAATAAATAATATTAACTTTTAATATTATTGGAAATTCTTTCTAAGCTAAATGTGAAAATCTTAATTAATCACATTTATTTTCCATAAGTCGTGAGTTACCCCCAGCATAGATGTCACGACTACCCAATTAGAAATGGATGTTATCTGTAGATTTACAAGAGCCATAGAACATGATTACTGTACACTCAATGTCCTTCATTACAAGATCTCGACATCAGCTAGAGTCATGGTTAGTCAAACTCTAATTACCTCAATCATATGATCTCATCTTCAGTTCAATTTTCAATAAAACATGTCTCCTATTGGAAATACTTTCTAGCATTGAAAACTCCTTTCGGTTAAGTCAAGTTTGACCTGGCCAAGTACCTATTCATCGAAAACAACTTAGATAGTATAGGATCTGATTCCAGTTCACCCTAAGTAATGAATTCCATCTATGTCGATCACTTATCCCTACATATAACCGACTAGAGCCACCACATGCTATATACCCATATAGGGCTAGCATAAGTATATAAGAGGTAACAAACTATAGCCAACCATATGTTGATAACCGCATTGCCTTAGGTCAAATGACCATATGCACCATTATGTCCAAGATAGTGACTATTAACAAAAGTTTATTTTTCATCCATTTTTCAGTGTTTTGATTGGTTAAAAAATTAATTTTATTATTATTATTATCATATTTTTTTTGACGCATTCAAAATGCATGAGGAGCTTTCAAAAATCAAAATCTTTATCAGTTTATTTTGGAAGAGATGAACTTGTTCCTGTAAACTTGGGAAGTCAGTATGCATACTCTATTTTAAAAAGCAAAGAGTTTGAGTGCGTGAGGGGCTAGGAGATTCACACACACAGACTGAGAAAAAAAAGATGAAAGAAAAAAAAATTAAGAGACTGCAAAAAAAAAGAGGCGAAGCAGTGCGCAAAAAACCCTAAAATCCAAACGCTACTGAGAACACCCTGTACACCACAATCTTTGATTTCTTTTGTTCTGTCAAAGCCTTAGTTTTTTTTATATAGTTCTTTCAATGAGCACGATCCAATGTTGTTTTTAGTTCCAGTCCAGAATCAACAATACTTCAATTTCAAAGGTGAAAATTCTAGTCTGAGGGGCTAAAAAAGGCATTTGCACTGCATCTAAGATCATCACAATGTTTTTTTATTCTTTTCTTCCTTAATAATTTTTTATTTTATTTTTATTATTGATTTGAGTTTTAAATTTCACTAATATGATTTTCTGTGTTTTTTTATTTTGATATCTAAGCGGGGATTGAGGAGGAAACAGTTTAATGTTCAAGAATTGAACAGAAGATCCATGGATGAACTTGTACTGTTTTTCAATAGTTCTTAGGATTTTAATCTTTAATTTGCATTTATATGTTCTGCATAGTTATTTTAATTGATGGTTGTATAATTGTTTACTTTTAATTTTTGTATATAGTTTGTAATAGCCTCAGTAGTGGGAATAGTGAAAGATTTAATTTTCTGTATTTAAAATCAATTAGTAATTAGGTTCAGTTGGGTAAAAATCAATTAAAATCAATGGTGGCAGTAGCTTAATTTAGGGTTTCTAGAAAATCACTAAAATGTATGTTTGATCTTTTTTTAATGTTTTATATGTTTTGGGTTTTTATATTATTTTGGGCCCTAAGTCCACGCTTAGGTCTAACTCACTTTAAATAAGCTTAAAAAATGGTTTAGGACTTTAAATAATTAAAATCAAGGTTAGTTAGATTTAAGGCCCACTTAGTTAATTAAAAATTATTTAGACTTAGCTCAGCCCACTTGATTTCATTTCTTTTAAAATAAATAGACCTAAGCCCACTTCTCATTTTAAAATAAAACCAAGTTAGACTTAGGCCCATTAATTTAACTTTCTTTAAAATTGAATACAATTAAGCCCATTTTTTAGACAAAGTAAAATAAATAGATCTAGGCTCACTAATTAATAAAAATGTAGGCCAACCTTTAGTCCCTTTCTCACTTGTAAATAAAATGTAAATCTAGCTAACTTTTTAATAAAATTAACAAAGTTTAGACTTAGGGACAACGCAATCTTGAGTGCATTTTTTATGTGTAATTTTATTGACTAGATGCCTAGGGTTAGATGGATGTCAAATAGGGTTTAAATAAAATTGCATGTAATTAGAGGATGAAATAATCATTTATAAAATTATTCTAAATGAACGCAAGACTAAGAGAAGTTAGTATTCCATTTCCAGAATCTCCTGGTTATGGTACTAGCTTTCTTTTAGAGAATCAAGTACCACCAATCAAATTGTCCTAGTTATTACCCTGGGTGGCGACTCCTCTTCTCCACGCTATAACTTTATGACATAGTAGTGTGTTCCCTAAGGTCCTGAGCCTAAACAATGTCATGGTTGCTAAAATCTTGGATGTGCATTAAACCCCACCATTTACACACACACACTCAGCTTATGAAGTAATGAAGCGCAGTGGAATATCCATGTACACCTCTTCCTCTAGATTTCCATGTAAGAATGCATTCTTTACATTGAATTGATAAAGAGACCAATCTAAGTTTATAGTGAGGGATAATAACACCTTTACTATGTTTACTTTGCAATATGGGAGAATGTCTCTTGGTAGTCAATTTTATGAGTTTGAGTGTACACCTTTGCTATGAGTTTTGCTTTTTATCTTTCTATCGATTCGTCTTCTTTGTGCCTGATAAAGAACACCCACTTACATCTCATAGTTCTTTTTCCATTTAGCAGCTGAATAAGAGTCTAAATGTTGTTCTTTTAAAGAGTAATCATCTTATCCTTTATGGCATGAGTCCATCAAGGCTCGGTTAATGTTTCATGTATAGTGTGAGGAATACACTTGGTAGAGAGCTTATGTGTAAAATTCTTTAGACGTTTTAAGAGTCTTTGAGTAGATATATATAATAGAATATTGCCTTCTTTATTTTCTCAGTTGGGTGAGTATAAGGTGGGTGGCTTTCCCCAGTTATATATGAAAGTTCATTTGTAAGACAATTTAAATCTGAAAGAGAGTTCAAAGTTTGTACCTCATATATATTCTCAGGAGATAGATCACTTTGTACTATCTAGGAATGAGTTTTTTTGTTTCCAAGCTCAGTGGTTTTCTCTTCTCCAGCATGCTCAGACACCTAGTTTCCCTTTTTGTTATATTTAGTGTTACATTTTGAGTTTCTTGTCCCCTTAGATTCTGAATCTTGTATTCCCTCAACATGCTTAAGGTTGGATTCTAAGTTTCCTCCTATCCCCTCAAGATGCTTAGAGTTAGATGTCAAGTGTTCTCTTATCCCCTCAACATAGATGTCGAGTGTCATCCTGTCCCCTTGGCATCCTCAGAGTTAGATACTGAGTCTCCTTCTGATCTATAGTTTAACTAGCTTTCTGATATCCAATTCTTTTCTTCATTTGTGCTCTCCCCTGAAGAAAAGAATAAGTATCCTGGTATAGGAAGAATATTTCAGATTCCTAAAATGTAACATCTAGATGATGTATAATCATTGAGTAATAGGATCATAACATCGGTAACCCTTTTTATTACCTCCATAGCCCAAGAAAACAAACCAAATCGCATAGGGATCAAGTTTAGGAAGAATATTTTAGATTCCTGAAAAGTAACATCTAGATGGTGTATAATCATTGAGTAATAGGATCATAACATCAATAACCCTTTTTATTACCTTCATAGCCCAAGAAAACAAACCAAACTGCATAGGGATCAAGTTTAGTCCTCTCGATTTTAGGAAGTTGAACATAAGGTACAAACCTAAATACTCGGGGTAGAAGCATTAAAATTGAGGGTGAGTTGACATGTCAAGTAAGGGTTTGAAGATTAGTAAGAAAGTCTAAAACTCGAGATGGTAGTTGATTTAGAAGATAGACTATAGTGGAAATAACATCCGTCCAATACCTCTTTGGAGCTTAAGCAATAATTAAGAGAGCTCTAGTTATCTTAAGTATGTCTATTCTTCCATTCCACAACACCATTTTATTAAGGTGTTTAAGAGCATGATGTCTCGTGGTATAGGCCATAGGTTTGAAAATACTGTTGAAATTCATGGTTAACATGCTCCCCTCCGTTGTTTGAGTAAAGGATTTGTATCTTAGCTGATTATTAGGTCTCGATCATGTTATGAAAGTATGTGAATATGTTAAACACCTCATTTTTATGTTTCATCAAATATAACCAAGTCATACATGTACAGTCATCAATAAAGGTGATAAACCACTTAGAACCTCAAGCATTTGAGCAAGGAGATGGTCCCCAAATATCAAATTGAATTAATGATAAAGGTACAATTATTTGAGCTAACTTAGTGTGGTACACAATGACTTTTTGCTAAAGTACTAGTGTGACACTCGAGCTTGGACTTAATTGACATTGAGAACATGCTTAAAAATAAATGTCTTATGTATGTCAAGGGTGGATAACCCAATTGGTGATGCCACAATATAATATGCTAGTCATTTGTGTTTAGATGGTGCACAGTATTACCTTTTCTAAGACTGAAGTCATCCATGTAATATAACCCGCCCTCTTAGTACCATGACTAATAATCTCCTTTATGAGAATATCTTGAAATAAAGAAAAGGTAGGATACATTAGTGCACAACAATTTAATTCTAAATGGCTTGTCCTACAGATATGAGTTTGTTTAATAATAAAGGAACTAATAAGGTGTCTAGCAATGAAAAAGTAGGAGATAAGGTAGCTTTTTGGCTCATGTAACCAGATACATCACTCCATTGGCATTTCCAATACATGTTTATTTTGGGTGAGTAAATAGCACCAAGTCTTTTTTATCAAAAGTTATATGGTTGATAGCCCCATAATTAATAATCCAAGCAGTTGAAGTTCCCTGTTCAGAATAGTATAAGCCATAACCATTGTTATATGAACCATTGAGAAGCTCAGTTATTGTAGTAGAAGAATCATTACTCAGCACTAGAAACAGTTGAGACTTGGTAAATATGGCTTGGCATGTGGTGAGTATTATTTGGTCAGTACCCTTTATCATATCTGCTACACATTTTTTTTTCAGATCTTACGACCACTCAGGATACCCATATAGTTTGAAGTACGTTGCTTGGGTATGTTTGGGGTTCCCATAGTGGGTACACCCTTCTTCCTCTCCATTCATCTTCTTTTTTCCATAGGTCAAGGATGATGATCTAATCTTGGACATTTGGAGACTTGGTGAGTCAGCCATGTATCCTTTAAAGATCATTGCAACACCTAGTATTATCTCTGTATCGCTTAGCTTAGCAAGACAGTTTGCTAGATATCTTCTCTTTAGACTTGAGCATAAGCTTGTTTAACCATAGGAAATGGTCTAATTTGTAGTACATCATTTTAAACCTTGTCCAAATTGTTATCTAGTCCATCTATAAAGGTATAGACTCTATCTTATTAGATATTGGCACTTTAGATATATATATCCTTAGCACAGTTCATCAGATTTGGTCTCTGAAAATTTATCTCCCTCTACAGTCCTTAGAGATTATTATAGCATGATTCAATGGGTCCTCTAGCCTATCTCATCTAAGTTAATAGCCTTTTTACCTCGTACACCTGTGAATTATCTTATCCATAAAAAAGGAAATGGCAATAGAGTCCTATACCTATTTAGCAGATATCGAATGAAGTTGCTAATCAGAGATGGTTCCATTAAGTTTACCAACCACTCTTTTACAATAGCATTCTCCATTCTCTATTTTTGGAAGGTTGGATCTATTGGTTTAGGTTATGGAGTGTCATCGAGGATGTATCCAACTTTATCTTTTCTTGCTATCTACATCTCTATTACTTAAGACTAAAAAGCATAGTTTTTTCCATCAAGTTTAATACCCATTTAGGTACTGAAGTTATCAGGACTTGAAGTCACTAGGTTCTAGCTTTTGGTCATTGCTTGTTGCATTTTATCGTCAATTCATCTAGAATAGCAGCAAAAGGTTTCTCTCATATCTCCACAAGATCTGTCAATTATGTCATTGTTCTTGATTTTTTTAGAGCCTTAGGATCATCTACTATGATACCATGTCAACAATAGGGAATTGCAAAGATAGGATTGAGGAAATTTTTCCTTATATTTTTCTTTCATAATACAAATGTATATATAGTATTTATACACATCTAAGTTTGGAAATATAATCACTAATTTACATAAATTAATTCTTTGATTTTCTCCCTCAATCTTCTTACTTCCTAATTTTGTATTTATCCTATTCATACTATTCAACATTTTTCACCCAGCTTCTCTTTCCTTACCTATGAATATTATAAAAAAGTTGAATAGTATGCAAGAAACATGTATCTTGAGTATATAAACATATTTATCAAGCTTGTATCATAGTGGACATGAATATCTTTAAACAAAACAAATTACAAAGCTTGAACCTTTGGTTGGCCAATAGAAAAAGATCTGATGACATAATTCATTAAAGAACTTGCATTTGGTACTGATAAACAAAAAACCAAAAAACACAATTCATTAAAAGAACCTACATTAGTGGTTTTGCATGCTTTATCTAGGTAGGTAACATATCTAAATTCATAAAGCACTTCAAGTATCACCATAAAGATCAATTCATAGAGGCCAAGCCTTATACCAAAACAGGTATTATAAGTTAAAGGGAAACAAATAAAAGAAAAGGATACCAAAGCATACCTGAGTCTTTAAACAACTGACAATAAGCAAGTGCATAGTTAAAACAACTATAAACTAAAGGATTATATAGATGAAGCTATAATTCATAAAATATGATCCTAATTGTCCAAAAAATTTAGAAAAAGACTTGCCTAAATCTTTAATCCCTAAGAAATTAAAATCATAATAATCAATCATAATCTAATGAGGTCCATCTCATGTTCCTTAACTCGAACCAAAAACTAGCAATGATGCTCTAGAGTGCAGTGCATGCTTCTAAATCATCTGAGGCAAGAGAACATATATCAAGCAAACTCTATAACAAAGCCAAATCTAGATAGATCCAAGGTGTCACCTTGGATGCAATTAAAGGTTTCATGAAATACTGAACAAACAAAAGTGACCCAACTTACCACATTATGACTCTAAAGCAAGATCAGGTACATCAGACATAACATTTGCAATTAAAACTATAGCGGTAGCACATGAACTAGAATATGTGTATATAAGAAATTAAATGATTAATTCAAATGGAGAAATTAAGTGATCATGATATGAACTTATAATAATTCTATTTTTTATCATATTTTTTTAACTTTAAAAGATCTTTTTTTTTTACCTAGTTTCCATTGATTGTATGAGTACTCTCCACATATGTATCAAAGGTTCTACATCTAAAAGAAAAAAAGAGATGGGACAAATACAGCAAGGAAGGAATTCATAAACATAATTAAAGGAAGACAATTATATGTATTTTATATTTTTTTCACTTTAAAAGATCAAATTTTTACTTGTTTTCTGTGGATTATATGAGTGCCCTCTACATGTTTATTAAAGGTTTTGTATTTAAACAAAAAAGAGAAAAAAAATAAGAAGGAAGGAATTCATAAAGGTAATTGAAGGAACACGATTAGATGTGTGTGAAAAAGGAGTATAATGGAAGTACAACCCGCGCTTTGTGCTGGAAGTACATATTTTTATAATATTTTATTATAAACTATAACATATAAAGTAAATTATAAAATTATAATATAAGAAAGATAATTCTTTTGGATCCCCACATGTTATCTTCTCTTCTGTGATGACCTTCATCAGTGTCAAGTCCTACCACTTTCCATTAACTCTCTGTGCTAGTCTCATTGCCCTAGCGAAATAGTAGGGTTACGGCGAACCTCTATTATAGTGAGGTTTCTTTGGAATATCTATTTAGTCAGTCAAAATAATGGTTCTTTTTCATATGTCTCCTAAAAAATGAAAAGAGAAAAGATGAAGGATGCAGCATCAAACACTGTAATTGGACTTCAAGGCACATATAGGTTTGTAGCACTTGCACCCTTAATAGACCCACCAATACTTGAATTAGTTTAATACATTTCAGCACTCTTTCCGATGAATATTAAAATTATAAAAATAAAATCATTAATCATTGTTAGGATTCACATAACTAACATATTTTTAGTGAATTCTAAAATTACAAATAAAAGGACCTATTGAGATTAACATTGTCCATGCATATAACATTTCTCAATTGGTCACTTATGCAAGTGATCAAACTTCAAAGGGTATATGACGCAAAAAGAAAAATTATTTTGTATTTTTCCTTTTTACGTTTGGTCTTTATGGTTTTGGACCAAATATGACCTTTTGTACATGTTAAGAGAGCATAGAAATTGCTTGCTCAGCATCCATTATTTTGATTTCCCTCACAATAGCTATGGCCACTAACGTTGCAATCTCAGAAGGCCTACTAAAATTCAAGACGTCAATTTCCATATTGAGTTCCCACCCACAAATATCTCGGACTCCTGCTCAAGTATCTCAATCATAACTATTACAACTGAACTCTAAGGTCCACTAAGAGCCACTGGCAAAAGACAAAGAACTTACAGTTAGAGTTGCTGACTTTAAATGAAAGCTTATGAGTGAAGAATTTATTCTATGTTGAACCCATTTTATATAAACACATGAGAAAAGGACATGTAACCCAACAAAAGTATCATGAATAGGAAATGTGAAGATTATTAAGCATAACCAGTAGGTTCATAGTATGATGCTAACTATGAACCTTTTACATGACCTTGATACTGATATGGGCCAGTTTTATCCTCCAACAGCCAAGGCCTATTCTTGAATTTATCCTATGTAGTGCAATTTTATACAGAAATAGTACAACTAACAAAATAAACAAAGAGTGTTATAAACGAAACACTGTGTCACAATAAGAGAATAAATTAGTCAAAATTAATTAATTAGAGAAATAATTACTGCAGGACATAGAGTTTTTAGAACGGAAATTGAATAAATTATCAAAGGAGAAAAGGAGAGAGAAAGAGAAAAGGGTACCCACAAGGCAACGGTAAGGTCCTTCTTTATGGAGAGACGGTCAGCAAATTCTTCTTCGAAAAAACATGGAAGGCTGTGATGAATCTACCCATGAAGTAGTTCTTGTCACTACTACTACTTGCCTTAAAATTATATTCCTAAAATTATATATATATATATATATATATATAGACCTTTATTAAAGGTTTTGCATCTAAAAACAAAGGAGAAAAATATGAGAAGGAAGGAATTCATAAAAGTAATTAAAGGAACACCATTAGATGTGTATTAAAAAGGAGTGCAATTGAATAGACATTAGAAAAATAAAGGACCTTATTGAGACTCTTCATTTTCTGCACAAATGAGGCCATTAAATTGCTCAGTTATGTGTTGTAATTCAACGAAGCCACATGTTAATATATGGCTGCATCAGTTGGATAGCTCAGCTATATATATATATTTGATTAAGAAAATAATTGTACAAAACTTAAAACAGAACATAAGTACTAAAATGAAACCTTATAATATCAAACTTGGCAAAATTATCATCAAGCTCTAAAACTCATAGAAAGCTAATTAATTGAAAGTGTTAAAAGATGTGAAAGCAATTCATCAATTTCATTGATTGAAAGTTTGCATAATATAAGATGTGTATAACTGATTTTCTTATTTTTATAGAGTAGTTACAACTGATAAGTAAATACATTTTCAAAGTAGTTTAAATGAGTAATAGAAATGTTGTTACATGAGAATATACATAAAATCCCCTAACATGCAAGATGGATCGTGAGTGAGCAATCTACTATTGGCTTTGAGTTGTAAGAATCTTGGGTGAGGTAGAGCCTTGGTAAGAGCATTTGTGAGCTTATTAGTAGAAGACGCATGAGATACTCTTAAAACACCATTCTGAACTTGTTCATGAATGAAGTGGAAATTGATGGCAACATGTTTCATGCATGAGTGGAATACCAGATTTGAGCAAAGTTGTGTTGCTCCCACATTATCACAGTAACTAACAAGACACGTTGGTACCTCAATGTGCAACTTTAAGCGTAAAGAACAAATCCAATTCACTTCTGTTGTTGTGTTGGTGACCAATCGATATTCCGCTTCTATAGAAGAATGGGCCACTGTTCTTTACTTTTTAGAGCTTTATGAAATAGGATTTCGACCAAGGTAAATGATATAGGCTATAGTGGAGGTACAATCATCTTTATGTCCTCCCTAATTCGCATTATCATATGCATGCAAAGTTAAGGGAGAGTTTTGATAAAGATTAATACCGTCATGAGCAGTACCTTTCAAGTAATAAAGTAGCCATTTGACATATAGCTAATGTTTGGTGGTGGGTCGATGCATGTATTGTAACAAGTGATTGACAACAAACACTATGTTCAACCTACTAATTAGTAGGTATTGAAGACTTCCAAGAATTGCACCATACTTAATGGCATTTGGGAGTTTAATTCCACTATGAAGAGTGAGTTGAGCATTTGTGGGAAGAGGTGTGAGCACAAGCTTGGCCTTTAGCATGTGCATTTTTGCTAAGAGTTCCTATATGTATCAACGTTGTGAAAGTAGGATGCCTTTACTATTGGGAACAATTTTTATGCCCAAGAAATAAGATAATGACCTGAGATCCTTAAAAGCAAATTACTTGGCTAGAATGATAACAAACTCAAAGAGCATTATGGAACTATCAACATAAACAATTAGATACATAACATTAATATTTTCATGGTACATAAAAAAAAGTATTAAGGAATTAATGAACTCATAATGAAGAAAAAAGGTTTTGAGTTCATGATACCATGCTCTTGGAGCCTATTTAAGTCCATAAATGGCTTTTCTGAGTTTGCATATATGAATTAGCTTGTCATAGTTAAAAAATCATTGAGGTTAGACCTTGTAGACATCCTCATATAATCACCCTTGTAAGAATGCATTAACCATGACTGACTATAATGCTCAAAATCAGGCAAACTATAGTGGGCTTCACTATTGGATTAAAAGTGTCATGATAATCTACTTTAAGTCTATGATGAAATCCTTTTACCACTAATTAGGCCTTGTACCTATCAACAGAGCTGTCATATTTTCTTTTAACTCTAAAAACCCATTTACACCCAACTAGATTGTAGTTAGGATTAGGAGAAACTAGCTCCTATATGCTATTGTTTGTAAGAGAATTGAACTCCTCTAACATGGCTTTCTCCCAAATAGGATCCTTTAGAGCTTCTTTGACAATGTTGGGTCAACTAGTTTTTATGGATTTAATTAAGCATAAAGATTCAATTTTTGAATGGGTTTATAAATATTATTTCAAGCTTAGTGACCATCAAATAGGATGATGTGGTGGATGTAGATTATGTAGTAGTGTCATATATTTGTTAAAGGTTAGGAAGCTGTTGAGGTTCCATTGCTATGGAAGGTGTAGTAAGTGGCGCTAGTGGTGAAGATACAAGTAGTTTTATTACTGGTGGAAACCAAGTAGCTATAGTGTTGGAGTGAGGTTGAGACTCTAAAGGTTTAAGATGTTGAAATGGAAAAATAAACTCAACAAATTTTACATAATAAGAAACATAAATTTTGGAAGTATTAGGATTAAAGCAGAAATAGGCACTTTGAGTAATGGAATATCCAAGAAAAACACATGCTTTAGAATAGGACTCTAGTTTGTGATAATTATATGGTTTGAGCCATGGGTAACATAGACATCCAAATATTTTAAGTTTTAAATAATTTGGACTCTTATTAATATTTTTTTTTAAAAGAGGATTGAAGGTAAAAAGTGGGTGTAGGCATGCGGTTTATCAAGTACATGTTTATAGCAAATGCAAAAGTCTAATAAGAGATAAGAATTGAAGCATGTGTTAGAAGTGCCAAAGTGGTTTCAACAATATACAAGTGTTTTCTTTCTGCCATTCCATTGTGTTCTAGGGTATGTGGTGGAGTGGTGAGATAAGCTATAAAAAAGAAAGAGACAATATTATAAAGAGCAATGAATTCACCTCCACTATCAATGTATAATGTTTTGATGGTGGTGTTAAAGTGTTTCTCTACTATTTTTTTAAACTCTATGAACACATCTTTTACATCAAATTTATGCCTTAGAGGGTAGAGCCAAGTATACCTTGTGAAGTGATAAATAAATAAAACATAATATTTAAAATTATCAATGGATACCATAGTTGATGTCCACACATTAGAATAAATGACGAGGATGAGATGATTGTATTCTTGATTAAGAAAAAGATAGTTTATGACTTTTATTAGATGGACATGAATTACAATGAAAAGAAGAATTATCATTACACGATGAACCTAATTTATTACAAGACATAATTTTTTTAAGAATTGAAGCGGAGGGATATCATAGCATACGGTACCAATGAGGCAAAGATGTTTTGAGACTCGAAAAAGTAATGAGAGGTTGGGTTTGTGGCCGCTTATACAGACCTTCCTTACTTTGTCCCTTCAACAGAATCTTCCCTGTGCTAAGATCCTTCACAATAAAAAATACTAGGTAATGGATGCATTATTAGAATTACAATATTGGTAAATAGAAATAAGATTGCATTTCATGCTTAGAACATAAAGAACATTGTCTAACTTGAAAGAATTAAAAGGAGTGAATAAAGTAGCAGAATTAATGTGTGTGATTTACGAAGTCCCATCCCTAATCATCATGTCATCCTCACCATTGTAAGGGTTATGCAGACATAAATTTTCCAAGTTAGTGGTGATGTGATGAGATGCCCCACGATCAAGAAGCCAATTTTGATTTTTGTTTGAGGTGGCTGCATAATGTGCTTTTGGTTATTATGGTTAAATGGTGGTATTATTGTTATGAATGGGTTATAGCTTGTTTGAAGGACACCATTTGGTCATATGTCCTTGAATTCTATAAAGGTAATAGTAACCCAAGGAAGGACGTTGTTGACTATTGGCATTACTGTGTTGTTTTGGTTCTGAATTGCGAGTTGAGTCTGGTAAGGGCTAATTATTATTGTGCTATTATAAGGTTGTCTGAGTGGAAACATGTGTTATGATAGGGAAGACTCGCTCAATCTTTGGAGAGTTGAGAGAGGCTTTAAAATTGAGAAGTTTCTCATGTAATTCTTTAAATGAGATAGGTGTGTTTCGTGCTTGAACAACTCGAGCAAGTTCATTGTAATCATTTCTAATAGCTTTAAGGATTTTATTAATAAGATCATTATCATAAAATGGGGATCCAAGTATTTCTAGCTCATCAGTTCTAGCTTTGAGCTTTTGTAAAAATTTAGAGATTGATTTAGGCCCTTTAGTCATCTACTTAATTTGATTTTTAACTTGCTTAATTTTTCCCTAAGAAGGTTTTGCATATGTGTTGGCTAGGATGTTCTAAGCTTCTTTGGAAGTTTTAGCATTGGTAATAAAAGAATGATTGTGGGGGACAGTGAGCCAATAATTGCATTGAGTATTAATTGATCTTGGTGAAGCTAAATGGAGTATGCAGGATTGGGATGATGTTGTTGTTTGTTAAGATAGCTTATGGTGGACATGGCTTTGAGCCATCAACATAGCCAAGTAGATCATAGCTAATGAATAGAGTCTGAAACTATAGTTTCCATGAGATATAGTTGGTGGATGTTAGTTTTGAAAGGAAACAGTTATCCAACATTAAAGTATGGTGAGCACAAGCCTTATATAAGGTAAAATATCAAAAATTTTACTTGCATAACCTTCATCACATGAATATTTCCATTCCCATAGATCCATTTCACATTTTTCACATAGCTAAATGACACATCAATATGTAAAAGCAATAACCTAGGAAACTCAAAGTTTAGGAAAACTTACCAACTCCTATGTTTGATGTAGACCACAATAGTTATCTATAAGCTTTGATGTAGTTAGGTTTAACCCTTGAATCAAATGCTCTGACCTCCCTAATGTGAGGCTTCTAGCTTAAAACATCAAACCTTCAGCAATCACCTTTTTGCCTTGATTTAGTTTATACCAGGTGTCCTCTCAAATGACCCTCACAAATCTTACACTAACTTAATCTCCTTACAAGAACACTAGGGTTTATGTTGTATATATATTGTGTCTACTTTTTGTATATATTTCTCTAACCATCTAACCTTAGAACACTTCTTAGGTTATGTATATATATATAGAAAAAGAAAACCCTAAATATGTCATTGCTTACATCATATGTATACAACTCATCATGTATAAAAGATAAGGATGTGGAAAATTGAATACATCTCATGTATATGTCTACATACATTCTCTACTCAAATCAATGAACCTTAATCTTTAATTTAGCTAAGGTCAACATTATGCACTTAAGAGATAATGTGCCTAATATGCCAAATATGCCATGGTCAACAATTTACATATAAAAGATAATGTGCCTAACCTGACAAGTTTGACCACATCAATTTGTATGGACTTAGGCATGGTAATTAAGCCAACATTTGGCCCAAGCCCAATCCATTAGACATATGGGCCTAGATTAGGTTCATGGGCTTTCTCTACATCTTGAACTAATCTTTGGTCCAAAATCCTTTAGGCCATTAATCCAAGTCCAATTAGAATTAACATATATTATTAATTTAATACCTTAATTAATATCTTATATTAATTAAGTATAAATTAATAATTAAATCCTTACTTGAATTAGATCTCATGATATGCTAGAATCATTGCTTAAAGTATAAATCCAATTCAATTAATCTTAATTAATTGATTAAACTCTTTAATCAATAATTAGATTAATATTGATAGTGATTTGGTGAAGCTCTTTTAGGTGTGACTTACTATGTTCATGTCTAATTGGCAATTAGAAGATAATATCAACATTTGATATTATTTAAAACTCTTTCAAGACTAAATGTGAAAATCTTAATAATACACATTTAGTTCTCATAAGTTATGAGTGACCCCTAGCATCAATATCACAACTACCCAATTAGAAATGAATGCATGTATTGATTCACATGAACCCTTAGTATAATTACCGTGCACTAAAATCCCTTTATTAGAAGATACTGATATAGCCTATTTTCAAGGTTTAGTCAAACTCTAATAACTACATCATATAACCTCATCTCAAGTTCTAATTCTTAATAAAATATAACAAATACTAGAAACACTTTCTAGCACAAAAAATCTTTCAGACTGTGTCATGTTTGTCTTGGCCAGGAACTTATTCATAAAAAATAAACTTAGATAGCATAGGATTTTATTCCAGTTCACTCCAGGCAATGAATCCCATCTTGGTCGAACATGATCCTTACATTTAACCTAATAGAGCCACCACACACCATATACCCATGTGTGATTAACATAGGTGTGTAAGCAGTAACAAACCTTAACCACTTAAATGTGGATGACCAAGTCACCTTAGGTCAAAGGACTATGTTCACCATTATGACCTAAAATGTGATCGTTGACTATAAGTGATTATCATTGCGATCATAAGTGAATATCCTCATGATCACAAATCTAATGTTATATTTGATCCACCTATTACATGAGTATCCACATGTCTATTCTGATATCTTATATCAAGTATCATGAGACTCACTAACTCCCAATATTAGTATCACATACTAATCAAGGAAAATAGACAGAGTGATAGTCTAATTAATATTACTTAAATATTAATTAATCGACTATGAACATATTTATAGCATTTATACTAAATAAATATGTAGCTCATATTATCAAATAATAAATTTATTTAACATTATGCTAATGGATAAATACTCAAATAAATAAACACTTTATTTAAATGAATATTTTATTTCCACTTAGGATTATTTACAATGTCAAAATATATGATTGGCATATAAGGCATATTAACTATACTAACAATCTCCCACTTGCACTAGAGGCAATCATTATAATATCTTAGACTAATCTTCATAAGATGTCTGTTTAACTATGGTTAGGTTAATTCTTTAGTAGGTGGATCAGCAACATTATCGGTTGAAGCTACCTTTTGCATGACAATATTGCCTTTTCCAATAAGTTCTTTAATAACATGATAGCGCATTTCTATGTGTTTAGCTCCTTAGTTAGACTTCAGTTCCTTTACCAAAGTAATGGCTCCATTGTTGTCGCAATAAAGAGGAATGGGTGACTCAATGGAAGGAATAACTCCTAGTTTAGTAACAAACTTCTTAATCCAAATAGCTTCTTTAGCAGCATTCGATGCGACTATATACTCGGCTTCTATAGTGGAATCCATAATGACACTTTGCTTGGAATTTTTCCAGCTTACTGCTCCTCCATTAAAAATGAAAACAAACCCAGAGATAGACTTTCTATCCTCCATATCTAATTAAAAATTAAAATCTGTGAAGCTATCCATTTGTAAATCACCACCTTTATATGTTAAGACTAACTCTTTAGTCCTTTTCAAGTACTTAAAGATTGTCTTAACAACTATCCAATGTTCCATACCTAAATTAGATTAAAACCTGCTAGTCATATTGCCAACATAGGTAATATCAAGTCTAGTACACAATATAGGATACATTAAGCTTCCTATAGCCGAGGCATAAAGAACTTTAGCCATTTGCTCCATTTCCTTGGGTGTTTTATGTGATATACCTTGGATAAATGGATACCATTCCTAAATGGTAACAATCCTCTCTTGGAATCAAGCATGTTGAACCTCTTCAATATCTTTTTCAAGTAAAAACTTTGGGATAAATCTATCTTTCTCTTCGATCTATCTCTATAGACTTGAATTCTGAGAATATAGGTTTCCTCCCTTAAGCCTTTCATCGAGAAGTTTTTAGATAGCCATACTTTCATAAAATTTATCATACCAACTTCATTTCCAATTCATAGAATGTCATCAATATACAAGACTCAAAAAGTGAGTTGGCTCCCACTAACCTTCTTGTAAACACATGGCTCATCTTCAATCTTAATGAAACCATAAGAATGAATAGCCTTATCAAAATGATGATTCTAACTCCTTGAAGCTTGTTTTAAATCATAGATAGATATATTAAGCTTGCACACATTTGAGCTATCGTCGAATTCAAAATCCTTGGCTCCATGAAAATGTCTTTCTTAATATAACCATTAAGGAAGGTGGTCTTGACATCCATTTTCCAAACTCTTAGTGTATAGCTATAGCTAGAAGAATCTAAATGGATTTAAGCATAGCTATAGGTGAAAAAGTCTCCTTATAGTTGATTCCTTGCCTTTGTCGAAACCCTTTCACTAGAAGCCTTACTTTATAGGTCTCTACCTTTCTATCTGCACCAATCATTCTCTGAAAGATCCATTTGCACCCAATGGGTTTAATAGCCTTAGGTGGATCAATAAGTGTCCAGACTTAGTTTGTATACATGGAATCCATTTCAGTTCTCATAGCCTTAAGCCATCTCAAAGAATCTTTATCACATAAAGCTTTTTTCATATATAGTAGGATCATCAACATGAATGCTTTCTTCATGAATATGCAACTCTTGTATATCATGAAGAAAACCATATCTCTCAAGTGGATAAGATATCATACTAGACCTTTTAAAAGTTAATATGATGACATTCTTAATTGGAATAGGCTCTTCGGGTTGACTAATATCCATTTTATCAATTTATTATACTTCTTTAGATGACTCCTCACCTAACATTATCTTCCTACCTATGCCATCTTCCTTAAGAAATTCTTTCTCAAGAAAAATAGTATCTCTATTGATAATAACAACTTATTCAGTAGGAAGATAAAAGTAATACCCTAAACTATCTTTAGGATACCCAAAAAAACCTTCCTTTAATCGATTTTACATCTAACTTGTCTAATTTTAGCCTTTTGATAAAAGCCAGACATCCTCAAATCTTAATATGTTTAAGACTTAGTTTTCTACTATGCCATATCTCATATGATGTAGTAAAAATGGATTTGGATGGAACACGATTAAGGATGTAAGAGGTAGTTTGGAGTGCATAACCCCAAAGTGAAATAGGAAGATTAGTGTAGCTCATCATAGAATGTACTATATCTAATAAAGTATAATTTTGTCTCTCGGATCACCATTTAATTATGGTGTTCCAGGTGGTGTAAGTTATAATGCAATGCCATGTTCTTTTAGGAATTCAATGAACTAGGTACTCAAGTATTCACCTCCTTAATCTGATCTCAAAGTTTTAATACTTTCCCCAATTTGGTTTTCTACTTGGGCTTTGAATTCCTTGAAATTTTCAAGAAACAAGTGCCTATACCTTGATAGATCATTTATGAAGGTTATAAAATAGTAGAAACCACCTTTACCCATTTCACTAAATAGTCCACACACAGCATTATATATGATCTCTAACACATCTTTGGCTCTTACCATTTATCTAACAAATGGTGATATAGTCATCTTGCCTTGAAGACAAACGTCATAAGTTGAATTGGATGCAGCTTCAAGATTTCTCAAGATTTCCATCATTTCCAACTTATTAATCCTATCCTCCAAAATGTGACATAATCTTAAGTGCCAAAGATATTTAGAATTAAAGGTATTTTCAATTAACATAGCATTTGCATTACTCATATTAATTTGAGGCTCATTGTTATTAGAGATATTATCAATATAATAGAAAACTTATATTAAATAATCGATGCCTACCATTTCACTTCTAAAGTAAATACTACAAATGTCTTTTTAAAATGAAATTCATAAACCTTTTTAGTCAAACTAGAAATAAAGACAATGTTCTTATAGGCATTAGGTACATATAATACATCATCCAAAAATAAAATATGATCATATGGATCAATATAAGTGGATCTTATAGCTTTGGTCATAACACTTGCTCCATTTATAAGCCTTAAGGTCACTTTATTAGGCCTCAACCTTCTCTTATTTGCTAGATCCTACAAGAATGAACAAATATAAGAACTACCACTGGCATCCAATAGCCATAAATTAGATGAGCTCTTAGAACATTTAGAAGCAAATAAATCAGAGCAAGTCTCACCTTCTCCTTGCTTGCCCTTTCCCTTTGTCTTAGAGACTCTAGGAACTTAGGATAGTTCTTCTTCCAATGTCCTTCCCCTTGGCAATAGCAACACTTTCCTTTGCCTTGGTCTTCCCTTATAATGGCCTTGCCCTTATTCTTTGCTATGCCACCCATAGGCTTGAAAATAGTTGTCTTGCCTTTCCTTTTCTTATTGCCTTTCTTCTTAGTCCCACTATAAGAAGCAATAAGTGCCACATCCTTCTCTTTATTTCCTTAGATAGACTTTTAGGTTGTCACAAGCATGTTTATAAGTTCCATAAGAGTACACTCTTTGTAATGGTTTGTCTAAAAGATTTGGGAAGGGATTGAAAGATCAAATCCATTTAGAAATGGAAGTCCATAAAGAAATCTAGAGTTTCTAGTTCCTCAATTTCTCTAATCATAGAGTTTACATGAGCTTTCACATCCTCACCCTCCTTGATTTTAGCATGAAAGAGCCTCTTTGATATATCATATCTAGCGGTCCTACTATGTTCACCAAACAATCTTGAATGCAAAGTAGGATCTCTTTTGCACTTGTGTACTTCTTATGTTACTGATGGATTTCAGTATTCATAAAAGCCCACATTATGCAATGTGCTTATGAATCATCTTCTTTCCATTTTTTTAGAGTGTCACACTCTTCTTGTGAAGCATTTTCAGGAAGTGGTCCGGGTGAACTTTGTTCTAATATATAAAGTATATTATTGGAAGCTAAAATAACTTTTAGGTTCCTCAGCCAATCCATGAAATTAGGGTCCGTGAGTCTATGTTATTATGATTGAAAGTGGGTTTGTAGATCTCATATTATCAAGTTTCTACAATGGTAACAAGAATAGTTAGTTATATGTCATTATTATTATTACCATTAGATTTGGTCTTTAATCATAATGGCCTATCACTAACTTGACAAATCCTATACTTCCAAAGTAGGAAATGGAAATCCCTTATTGGATGGATTTCTAGTGGGTGATGAAGTTCTTAATGAGTCACTAATATCCCTCGGATACACATTGCCATTCTTGGAAAATTAGTTCTCATTAAATGGCAACTCTTGCCATCACATCTCATATGAGGTTCCATCAATCCAGCTCTTAATGCTTAAAGATCTTAAGTACATATTGCCATTCTTAAATTCTTCACATTAGTTAGGTCCACAACATTAAATCAGTGTAGTGTATGGATTTGAACACTACAAACCTCAAGTACTCCTATTTGCCATTCTTGCCTATAGTGTATCCATACATCCACAACATCTTATGTTTAACAATAACACTACTTAAATCTCTTAAAACTTATGTACACCCCTATATATCTTTAGCCGATGCACACAATCCCAAAACCATGCATGTTATAGCTCCAATGGAGAGCCTAGACCTAAATTTAGTTTAGAGGATTTTTGGGTTTTTTATTATTGAGGTCTCACTTTGCATATTAACCAATTATATACATGTGTATATATCATATACATATATTGCATGGCATACATCTATATACATATATCACATATACATATAGCATGTTTCAATATATATATCACATATATACATAGAACATGCAAAATGAATCTACAAATAAGGAGTGATAATGGACTTTACTTAAACCTATTCTAACTCTTAGAATAAGTTACATAAAGAGGCCTTCATGTTATTATCTCCATGGATCTCGCACTTGAACACTTCAAGCTTTATATCATAATTCTTGTGGTATACAATCAATCCTTGGCATACTAAGGTAAATATTACATTCTAATACTATGTAAGTAACATTTAATTACATACCAAATAATGTAATCTAAGTCCATAATCATTCCTTGCATGAATGATAAGCAAAAACCAAGTAAAATGCAACTTTTGCAAGTTAGGATTCTAGTCCTAGATAATGTCCTGGTTAGGGCATCACTAGGAATTAGTTTTGGATGTAAATCCTTAAACTATGCATCTGGTCTCGGGCATAGTCCCGGTCAGGACATGATTATGTCTTGGTCGGGACATAGCTCGAGTATAGTTCTGCCAAAAATTTTACTTGCACAAAATGACTCCTTATAAACTCCTCCCGACTGAGATGATTCTCCTTATGATCGAGATGACCCTAGAACCCATTTTTAGCTAATTTTTACACACTTTCAGCCATAAAACTTGTAACTAACAATAATCATAATCACAACACTTGTAATTATCAATCAACTTTTCCTATGTAAAGTGAAAAAAGTAGTTCTAATACCATTGAAAGGAAACAGTTATACAACAATAAAGTATGGTGAGCACAAGCCTTATATGGGGTAAAATTTCAAAACTTGTACTTACATACCCCTTCATCACATGAAGATTTCCATTCTTATATATCTATTTTTCATTTTACATATAGCCAAATAACACATCAACATGTAAAAGAAATAACCTAGGAAATTCAAAGTTTAGGAAAACTTAGCAACTTCTGCGTTTGATGTAGACCATAATAGTTATCTATAAGCTTTGATGTAGTTAGGTTCAACCCTTGAATCAAATGCTCTAGCCTCCAAAGTGTGATGCCTCCAGCTTGAAACACTAAACCTTTACTAACCACCTTTTTGCATTGATTTAGTCAGTAGTAAGTGCCCTCTCAAATGACCCTTATAAATCTTGCACTAACTTAATCTCCTTGTAAGAACATTAAGGTTTTTGTTGTATATATATTGTGCCTATTTTTGGTATATATTATATTTCTCTAACCATTTAACCTTACAACACTTCTTAGATTATGTATATATATACAGAGAAAGCAAACCCTAATGATGTCATTGCGTACATCCCATGTATACAACTCATCATTATAGATATACAACTTCTATAACAGATAAGTATGTAGTGAATTGAATACATCTCATCTAAATGTCCACATACATTCTCTACACAAATTAATGAACCTTAATCTTTAATTTAGCCAAGGTCAATATTATACACTTAAGAGATAATATCCCTAATACTCAACAATTTACACATAAAAGATAATGTGCTTAACATAACAAGTTTGACCACATCAATTTGTATTGACTTAGGCTTAGTTATTAGGCCAACACTTGGCCCAAGCCCAATCCATTAAACATATGGACCTAGATTAGGTTCATGGGCCTTAACTACATCTTGGACTAATATTTAGTCCAAAACCCTTATAGGCCTAAGCTCAAATAATTTGGACCATTAATCCAAGTCTACTTAGAATCAACATATATTATTAATTTAATACCTTAATTAATATCTCATATTAATTAAGAATAAATTAATAATTAAACCCTTAATTGAATTAGATGTCATTATATGCTAGAATCATTACTTAAAGTATAAATCCAATTCAATTAATCTTAATTAATTGATTAAACTCTTTAATTAATAATTAGATTAATATTGATGGTGATTTGGTGAAGCTCTTTTAAGTGTGACTTACTATGTTCATGTCTAATTGGCAATGAGAAGATAATATTAATACTTGATATTATTTGAAACTCTTTCAAGTTTAAATGTGAAAATCCTAATTATACACATTTAGTTGTCATAAGTTGTGAGTGACCCCTAGTATCGATATCACAACTACCCAATTAGAAATGAATGCATGTATTAATTCACATGAACCCTTTGGTCATAATTACTATGCATTAAAATCTTTTTATTTGAAGATCCCGGTATACCTAAAATCAAGGTTTAGTCAAACTCTAATAGCTACATCATATAACCTCATATCAAGTTCTAATTCTTGATAAAACATAACAAATACCAGAAACACTTTCTAGCACTGAAACTCTTTCAGACTGTATCATGTTTGTCCTGGCCAAGAACTTATTCATAAAAAATAAACTTAGATAGCATAGGATTTTGTTCCAGTTCACTATAGGCAATGAATCTCATCTTAGTCAAACACTAATCCCTACATTTAATCGATTAGAGCCACCACACGCCATATACCCATGTGTGATTAACATAGGTATGTAAGCAGTAACAAACTTTAACCACTTAAATATGGATAATATGTCACCTTAGGTCAAAAGACTATGTGTATCATTATGACCAAGAATGTGATCATTGACTATAAGTGATATCCTCGAGATTACAAATCCAATGTTATATTCGATCCACCCATTACATGAGTATCCACATGTTTATTCTATTATCTCATATCAAGTAGTATGAGACTCACTAACTCCTACTATTAGTATCACATACTAATCAATGAAAATAGACGGAGGTGATAGTCTAACTAATATTACCCAAATATTAATTAATCAACTACGAACATTTTTATAGCCTATGTACTAAATAAATATGGAGCTCATATCATCAACTCTTGATAATAAATTTAATTAACATTATGTTAATGGATAAATACTCAAATAAACAAATACTTTATTTAAATGAATATTTTATTGCTATTTAGAATTATTTACAATGTCAAAATATATAATTGGCCTACAGGGCATACTACGTGTACTAACAAGTTTTAAAGGGGTTTGAACAGCTACATTAATGGTAATGAGGATGTTGTTGGGGTGGTCATTCGTTTTACATAAATGAGGGTGTTGTTGGCATCATTTGTATTGCACAAGGTAGTGTTGTTATGATTGGTAGCCATGACTAAGTATGAAGAAGAAAGGGTAGAGACAGAAGAGAAGAAAAGAAAAGGGGAAGCTTTAATGCTTTGATACCATGAAAGTGTTTAGAGATTTGAAAGCAGCTCATCAATTTCATTGATTGAAAGTTTGAATAAATACAAAGCTGTGCACAACTGATTTTCCTATTTCTATGGAGTAGTTACAACTGATAAGTAAATACATTTTCAAAGTAGTTTGAATGAGTAATAGAAATGCTGTCACATGAGAATATACACAGAATCCCCTAACATTAATAACCATGTTTCTCATCGCCCTCAGGGGTTCATGATCTTTGAGAATACAGCAACGGACGTTACTTTCTGATCAGAAGTGTTGCTAAGAAAACTTTGATCATCACTGCTGCTTGTTAGTGTCATTTCGCTTTGCCTAGAACCTATTACGAGTGCACTGCCAGAACTGACCATATTATCACTGCTATCATCGGCAGAGGACACCCCTTCCGTCAGTGGGCTTTCGTCATCGTTAATGTCTGTTTTAGGTTGTAGCCGAACTGCAGTTTTTTGCAGTTGCAATGCGAATTCGAGCCCCCAAACCACATCACCCATTGATGGTCTGTCAGTTCCATTCTCAAGCAAGCAACTCACTGCAAGCTCAGAGAACTTTTTCAGACAATCTGGTGCGATCTTGCCTTTCAGATATGGATCAACAATGTCATCGAGCGTTCCGTTGCGGTAGCATTGCCGAGCCCCTTCTGCTAGGCTTACTGCTGCTAGGCTTACTGACTTGTTAAACGATGACTTACTCACTGGCGGTCTAGCGGACAATACTTCACATAACACCACACCAAATGAGTATACATCAGATTTTTCTGTCAATCTCTGTAGACGATAATATTCAGGATCGATGTACCCAAAACTGCCTTTGACCACCGTGCTGATGTGGGGTTTTGACATGCTGTTCGGTCCTATTTTGGACAACCCGAAATCTGAAATCTTGGCCACCCATTTCTCGTCCAACAAGATATTTGTTGTCTTCACATCACGATGAATGATGGTGTTCTTGGCACCTGAATGAAGGTACTGTAATCCACGTGCTGCACCAATGCAAATTTCTAGTCTCTGAATCCATGGTAGTGGAGGATTATCGATCTTGTAGAGGTGATCACGTAGTGTTCCCCGGGCCATGTAATCATAGACTAGAATCATCTCACCATCTTCACAGCAATAACCAATTAAAGAGACTAAGTGGAGGTACCGTAGCTGAGAGAGCATCTCAATCTCTGTCTTGAATTCATTTGCTCCCTGTTGGGATCCCGGATTCAACCGTTTGATCGCAACGGAAATGGCCCCATCGTTAATTATACCTTTGTAGACACTACCAAACCCTCCAACACCAATAACGAATACACTGTCAAAGTTGTTGGTGGCCTCTTTGATCTCAGCAAGTGAAAAGCGGCGACAAAGATCAGAAGGTAGAGTTGAGCCATGGGTCTTAGTAGACTTGGATGCAAAATTAGAAAATTGCCCCAACCATGAAGCTCCATCGCTAAAAACTGAGCGCTTGCCTTTAGATCGCCACCAGAAAATAAAGAGAAATAGAAGAGAAAGTACAACAAGCCCCGATGCAGCACCACCAATAATAGCACCTATTGTTTTAGTGTTATTCTTGGTTGATTGTGAGCTGGGAGGAGTTGTAGCGGTTAATGGACTAATTGGAGTTAGCTCAGGATTTGGTCCGGCAAGATTGTATACGTTACTCATTTTGAAGATTTCGATCCCACTGAGAATTGCGTCAGAGAATTTTGACAGATACTCTTCGGTAGTGTGCAGTGCAATCGACAGATTTTGGAATTTTTCACTTCCTCTGGCTACTATTGGCACCATGTAATCTCTTTTTACAGGAATTCCATTCCCCCCACTCCACCAAATTACGTCTGCATGGCTTTCGGCTGTTAGATTTGCTATGTCGATTAAAAAAACTCTGTCGCCTTGTCCTTGTATCACTGGCCGATTCTCGCAAAAGTGAAGCCTAACAAAATAAGTGAATACAGATTCCACCTGAAATTCCCAAGTGAGATCATAATTCTCATTCACAGTCTTGTTCATCCCCATTGACCTTGCAGTTTGATAGACAACAGCTGGTGCAGTGTAATTTGGTGTGTCAACATTGGTGAATCTGAGTCTAATTGTTGTGTTGTAAGGTCGAGTGCTTGATTTTGAGATGCTCAAGTAATCGTCATCAGCAGACCAGCTTCGAAACATGCCGGTGTCCTGTGCAGGTGAGACGAACTGACCTCCCACATTTACTCTGTACATAAGTTCTAAAGCAGTATCGCTTTCAAGGCGGCGTGGGTTAACCTGGCCAACAAAATTGAACCCATTATCCCCATCCTTGCTATAATAGAGATTTGTGGGCATTGATACGATTTCAATCCCGTTAATAAAAGCATATGCATCAGCCACATCGGGACTCGGCGTGAACGTTACGTTCAACTGTTGGTGATCTTCAACGTATAAACAGAATTCTTTCTGAAATACTTCTAAACCAAGAGCCCGAGCGTGAAGTGCAGCACTGAAATTGCTAAGAAGGCTGTGGGGACCAGCTTTGACAGAAAAAAAGGCACTGGACGCATTGAACCAAGAGTAGGATGCCGGGTAAAAGTAGAGCCGGATAAATTTTGGTCCAGGAAAAACACGAAATATGTAGGTGAATTGAGAGTGAGACAGGCGAGCCGTTTTATAGGGTACAGTGTACTCCATTTGAAGGGGTTCAGTTGCCTCTGAGATTGTGGATGCGTTGTTGTGATCTAACAAGGCCGAAGTAGTGTCTGCCCTCCAGGTTCGGCCGCTTAAGTCATTAGCGTTGTTGGAAGCTCCACAATCAAGAGTTATGTTGTCCACAGGAACATAAAAAGGCGTTGAATCTCCAGCGACGAAGATGGTCATGAGTTGGAGTTCGAATGAGAGGTACAGAGCAAAAATGAATACTGGGTTGCACCGGGGACAAACAAACCGGCTGCCGGCGCTCTTCAGAAGCATTCTAATAAGCAGAAGGAGATGATGGCCAATGAATTCAACCAAAAGGTATATAAATTTTATAAATATTAAAAAGTGGTGAATTTATCATACAATGCTTAACCTGTTAGCAACAATGGGAAACTTCAGCGGTGGGCTACTACTAGTTGACAAATTAAGGACTTTGCCAATGGTTGATCCAAGTCTTGGTTGTCTATCAATTTGGAAATCAAATTTTGCTAATTAAGAAGAAATATAATAATAGTTGAATATGATTTAGAAAAAATAATTTTTCTAGCTAGACTCCATTTGACAACAACAAAACAGTCATATCTTCGTAAAATATTTTCAATCAAAAATTTTATATCCATATATTATAAATATTTATTTTAGACTAAAGGATACCTAAGTTAACATTAAATTTTAATATTTTTTTGGGTACTAATAGAAATTTTTTTTCTAAAATCAATTACACTTATGCTATAAGTATGTTTTGTTCTAGTAAAAATAAATTAAGATACTTATGCTATGAATATTAATACAAATATATTTTTGGGATAGTTTTTTATTGAATTGAAAGAAAAATTCTTTATTTAATTTTCAAATTTCAGTATTCTCTTTAAATTAAAAAATTTAATACTTAATCCCTGATAATTCTAAATTCAGTAGATTTTAGAAGATTGATTTTGTGGTGTTCATGAATCAACTAATTTCAATATTTATATCTCAATTTACAAAGTTTCCATTACGTCAATAGTGATAAAAAATTTATCTAATTTGGATCTATTTAAGCAGATTTTGTAAAAAGACTGCATGTTGGTAAAGAAACATTATTTTTCAAGTAAAATTTTCTTACGAATAACTAGAAAGGAAGCACGAATATATCCTCTGAGATATTTCAGTAAAGAATGTAGAGGTTACTAACATAATTGTTGATTTGAAAATTCTATCCCAAAGTTTAAGATTGTATTTAATTTAAATGAATTTTACAAAATTTTATGGAATTTATATTTAAATTCAATTGAGTGCGTTTGATTTTAACGAAAACTTTATAAAATTTATTTTCAATTTTAACTTTTTTATTTTATGAAATTGCTTAAAATTAAATTTATTGTTATTGATGAATTATGTTTGATTTAAATGAATTTGAAATTTAATTATAATGATTATGATTAATTACTTATAATTATAGAAAAAATGATATCATCATTATAATATTATTATGATTTTTTTTTAATTTTAATATTATTATGATTAATTTAGTTTAATATATTATAATAATTATTATTTTATACTTGAATGTGTGATTTAATTTTTTTAAAATTTTTAATATTTAATTAGTACTATAATCACTTAATTACTAACTAATAATTACCTGATTATCAGCTTTATTTACATGGAAGGCATATGGTTTTTTTTTCTGACATAATGGAGGCAGATGATTAACCAATGAAAATTCAATCATTCGCATGAATAACAAATGACACTCATGCAAATCAATTCCATTGACTTCAGTGCAATAATCTTGGCATAGGCAGATTGTCTTTTCTTAATTAAAAAAAATTAACCAATGAACTCTGCCATAAAATAAATAAAATAAATAAAATTAGGCAATTCATCTCTATTTAGAATAGTAGAAATGACTTTTCCGTCATTTTAATTGGCGGTATTGCTTTGCTCAGTCTACCTGTGTAAAAGCCACCTAAACCTATAATAACTTTATTTTTTGATGAATTACTGAACAATTGGACCGTTGTCGGTGTCGTTTTTATGAGAAAATTCTACCTTCAAATATTCTATAAGATATTTTCAGTACATCCCCATCATTTATGTACAAGGAACTGGTCAACAGCAACTATTCCACTATATCAATAATAGAAGTGAAGGAAAAGTATGGTTCCGTGATTAGATATATCAATATCAATAATATTTGTATTTTGAATGTGGCCCAGCCTAGCATAAAACTACTATCAACCAAAGCTACCTGAAAAGTTATGTTTTGCATAGAAAAATTATTTTATCAAAATATCATCTAATGAAAGATAATGGCCTTTTCCATTAAAAAAATAAAAAAAAAATAAAAAAACACTGAATTTTTATCAAATGGCATACTTGGAAAAATATATTTCAAATCTGCATATTCTGTAGGCAGCGGACCAGAAGAACTTAGTTGGAATTCTCCTACCGCTACATTCCGAAGTTATCCTATCAAATCAAATATGATATAAAGATAAAAAGAAAAATGTAGTTTCTGTTGTGAAATAAAGATTAAATTACTTATTTTGTTATAGAATTAAACTTGAATTTAGTAGTATTTAACTAGAAGAAAAACATTTTATAGTAGAATGATTTTGAGAGAATTTAGAGAATTATAATATTGAAAGAATTTGGAGAGTAATCTATCTTTTCTTCTTCTTAACCTTAACACTAATGAATTTCAATCCCTTTATATAGAGATTTTCTTTTCACTATTTGAGAACTATTCTCTCACAAGTAATATATTGTTTATTCACAAGCAATATATTGTTCATTCACATTCATAATACTCCCCCTTGAATAACAATATTTTGCAACTGCCTCGTTAAAACCTTGCTAAATAAAATCCAGTGGGAAAAACTTTAACTTAAGGAAAAAGAGTACAGTGCATGATTTTCTCCCCCTCAAGTTGATATGTATAATCTTCCTTCACATAGTATGCAAATGTCGCATTCCAATATCGTGAACGTGCTTTCTAAATATTGTAGTTGGAAGTGCTTTTGTGAAAAGATCAGCTGAATTATGGCTAGACTGAATATACTTGATATCTATATGATTGTCTTTTATTAGCTCTTGAGTGAATGAAAAGAATCTTGGAGGTATATGTTTGGTTCTATCACTTTTGATATATCTTTCCCTTAACTGTGCAATGCATGCTGCATTATCTTCATATAAAATTGTTGGACTTTTGTTGATTGGAAAACCACAAGATTCTTCAATATGATGTGTCATTGATCTAAGCCACACACACTCTCTACTTGCTTCATGTAGTGCAATAATTTCAAAATGATTTGAGGAAGTAGTGACAAGCGTTTGTTTCTGGGAACGTCAAGAAATTGCAGTTCCATTATTTGTGAACACATAGCCTGTTTGAGATTTCTCTTTATGAGGATCAGATAAATGCCCTGCATCTGCATAACCAATAAATTCTTGTTTTGAATTGTTAGAATAAAATAAACCCAAATCAACATTTCCTCGAAGGTATCGAAGTATATGTTTGACCCCTTTCCAATGCCTTTTTGTTGGAGCTGAACTGAACCTCGCTAATAAATTAACTGCAAAAGAAATGTCAGGTCTAGTACAATTAGCAAGATACATTAGAGCTCCAATGGCACTGAGATATGGAAATTCAAGATCAAGAATTTCTTCATTTTCTTCACAGGGTCGAAATGGATCAGTTTCAATATTGAGTGATGACCATTGGAGTACTTAAAGGATTTGCTTTATCCATATTAAAGCGTTTCAAGATCTTTTCTATGTAATTTGATTGATGCACAAATATCCCATTGTGCATTTGCTCAATTTGTAAACCAAGGCAATACTTGGTTTTTCCAAGATCTTTCATTTCAAATTCTTCCTTTAAGTATACTGTTGCTTCATGGATCTCATTTTCTGTTCCAATGATATTCAAATCATCAACATATACAGCTATAATCATAAATCCGGATATTGTTTTCTTAATAAAAATGCATGGGCAAATAATATTACTCACATATCCTTTATTAATCAAATAATCGCTTAAACGATTATACCGCATGCGCCCAGACTGTTTTAACCCATATAAAGATCTCTGGAGCTTGATCGAATACATTTCTTTAGGTTTTATATTTAATGCTTCAGGCATTTTAAATCCTTCAGGGATTTTCATATAAATGTCACTATCAAGTGATCCATACAAATAAGCAGTCATAACATCCATAAGACGCATTTCTAATTTCTTAGAAACTACTAGGCTAATCAGATACCTGAACATAATTGCATCCATAACAGGAGAATACGTTTCATCATAATCAATTCCTGGCCTTTGTGAAAAACCTTGAGCTACAAGTCTATCTTTGTACCTTATTATTTCATTTTTCTCATTTCTCTTTTGTACAAAGGCCCACCTGTATCCTACAGGTTTCACAGTTTTAGGCATAGGAATAATTGGCCCAAAAACATTTCGTTTGTTTAGTGAGTCCAATTCAGCCTTCATAGCATCTTTCCATTTTATCCAATCATGCCTATTTTGACATTCCATGACTGATTTTAGTTCAGGATCATCTTTGTCATTTATGATTTCACATGCAACAGTATATGACAATGTTTCATGACTTTCTTTATTTTCTATTTCTTCAAGTATATTTTCCTCGCTATCAATATGATTATCTACTCCCTTTCTCTTTCGAGGATTTTTATCCTTAGAACCAATTGGTCTTCCACGCTTCTGGCGTGTTTTAGACTCATGAGTGTCTTTATTCTCAGATTTTATTTTTGGAATTTCAATACGAGCAGGAGCATTGGCTCCTAGTATGTATGATTTAGTCATTCTTTTTGTATCAGTAAATGCATCTGGCAATTGATTTGCAATTGCTTGTAAGTGCACAATCTTTTGCACTTCTAATTCACATTGTTTTGTGTGAGGATCCAGATGCAATAATGATGGTTCATTCCATGAAATATCCCTTTTCCCTTCTTTCTCCCCTTTTCCTAATGTTGGGAAAATAACCTCATTAAATTGGCAATCAGCAAAACGTGCTGTAAAAACATCACCAGTTAAAGGTTCAAGATATCTAATAATCGAGGATGTTTCAAACCCAACATAAATTCCCAACCTTCGTTGAGGACCCATTTTTATGCGCTGAGGTGGCGCAATAGGTACATATACTGCACAACCAAAAATTTTGAGATGGGAAATATTTGGCTCTTGACCAAATGCCAATTGTAGTGGGGAGTATTTATGATATGCACTAGGTCTGATGCGAATTAATGAAGTAGCATGTAGGATTGCATGACCCCAAACTGAAATGGGAAGCTTTGTTCTCATTATTAATGGTCTAGCAATAAACTGAAGGCGTTTAATCAATGATTCAACTAAACCATTTTGAGTATGTACATGGGCAACAGGATGCTCAACAATGATCCCAGTAGACATACAATAATCATTGAATGCTTGAGATGTAAATTCACCAGCATTATCAAGTCTTACCTTCTTGATTGTATAATCAGGGAATTGTGCTCGTAATTTAATAATTTCAGCAAGCAACCTTGCAAATGCAACATTACGAGTTGACAATAAACAAACATGTGACCATCTACTAGATGCATCAATTAATACCATAAAATATCTGAATGGTCCACATGGTGGGTGAATTGGCCCACATATATCACCTTGAATTCTTTCAAGAAACATAGGTGATTCATTTTGAATTTTAGATGGTGAAGGTCTCAAGATTAATTTTCCAAGAGAACAAGTTGTACATGGCATTTCATTTGAATGAGGAATTCTTTGCCCCTTCAAGGGATGCCCATGTGAATTCTCAATTATCCTTCACATCATTACTGATCCAGGATGACCTAATCTGTCATGCCATAAATTTATTATTGAAGGATCATAAGATTTTTCTTTTACTGCCATATTTTATTCAATTACATGTATATGCATGTAATGCAATCCAGTAGGGAGTTTTGGCAGTCTTTCCAATACTTGCATTTTTCCTGATTCATAGGAAACTATATTTAAATATTTGTTATCATTTATAGTAATAGATTGGGTATCACACCCATTTCGATATATGTCATCAAAAATCAACAAATTTCTTGTTGATTTTGGTGAAAACAAAGCTTCATCAATTATAAACTTTGTTCCATTTGGTAACATAAATTTAGCTTTGCCAATTCCTTCAATCAGATCTACAGGACCTGATATTATTTTTACAACTGCCTTTGTGGGCTTTATTTCAGATAAATAATCTCTATTTTTCAAGATAGTATGTGTAGTACCACTATCTGGTATGCAGAGATCTCCAATATTGTCTTTATGTTGAGTACAATCCATATTAAACTTCAAAATAGATAAACACAAAATTAATCAATTAAGGTAAAAACATAAAATAATTGTAAAGTAGGACATTTTATTAATTTAAAAATAACATACATAACAATAATATATTCTTCAAAATCAAATAAGTAATAACAATATACTTAAAATTATAGATGTCTCAATTTTCATTGTCAGTAAAATCATCAGTAAAATCAAAAACATCTAGATGAGTTGTATCATTAACATGAGTATGATGCTCATTGAAGTTTATTTCCTTTTCTTTGCCTTTCAATGATGCCTTATAAAGTTGGCAAAGATGTGGTGGTGTTCGACAAATTCATGACCAGTGTCCTTTACTACCACATCTGAAACACACAATTTCAGACTTATGTTGAGGCCTTTCTTGAACACCACTGATGACTGATTTTAACTTCTTTTGAGGTTGAGTCTGAGTTTTTTGTGGAGTATTATTATATTTATTTCCACGACCACGGCCAAAGAATTGACCTCTTCCACGTCCACGACCTCTACCTCTCCCACGTCCATGGCTATTGTAATTTTTATATCTGGAATAATTTGTAGCATTTGCTTCTGGAAATGCTATTGAGCCAGTGGGACGGGACTGATGATTTTTCATCAAGAGTTCATTATTTTTCTTAGCTACCAGTAGGCATGAAATTAGTTCAGAATATTTTTTAAATCTCTGCATCCTGTATTGTTGTTATAGTGTAACATTTGATGCATGAAATGTCGAGTAAGTTTTCTCCAGCATATCCTCATCTATGACTGTCTGTCCACAGAATTTTAATTGTGATACTATTCTGAACATTGCAGAATTATAGTCACTCACTTTTTTGAAATCTTGAAAGCGTAAAGCTCTCTATTCATCAGTGACTACTGGTAGTATTACATCTCTTTGATCATCATATCTGTCTTTTAGATCCTTCCAAAGAACACTTGGATCTTTGACAGTCAAATATTCACATTTTAATCCTTCATCAAGATGACAACGGAGAAAAATTATAGACTTGGCCTTATCTTGTAATGAGGTGTTATTATTTTCTTTTATGGTATCAATTAACCCCATTGATTGAAGATGCATCTCTACATCTAAAATCCAAGACATATAATTTTTTCCCGTGATGTCAAGAGCAACGGACTCAAGCTTTGCTAGATTTGTCATTATGATAACTAATAAAAAAATATAACTCAATTAGAATTCATAAATTTGATGACTACTAAAAAAAATCAAACATGATCAGAATTTACTAATTAATTATATCATGAATGAATATTGCAAGAAATAATAGTGGTACAAAAAATGATACAATAATACTTAAAATTATATCAAATAGAAAATCATCTTCCATATTAATTATTCCTAAAACTATTATAATAGTCATTATCAAAACACAAATATAAATATACCAAATCATGTTTACAATTTAGAGTAAAGAGAGAAAGAGAAAATGTATGAATTTGTGTGAATAAATAAAATTTATAGCTCATTTATTTATAATGAAAAATATAGCTGTTTATTACCGTTATATTACCGTTGGTAATAAAAATATAGCCGTTAGAATTTTTTTTTTAATATAATATATTGAGAAATAAATTATATAAAGTAAAATCAATAAATAATGTT
Organism: Mallotus nudiflorus; assembly: GCA_947683625.1. Taxonomy (NCBI): domain Eukaryota; kingdom Viridiplantae; phylum Streptophyta; class Magnoliopsida; order Malpighiales; family Euphorbiaceae; genus Mallotus; species Mallotus nudiflorus. The sequence goes on from CANTUR010001529.1 coordinate 75,278, forward strand.
GATATGATTATTTATAGCAAGTGAGTTAACATAACGATATATATAAATATGGGGCAAAACCGTCCATTAATATAAAATGGGGTATAGCCTTCCATTAACATAAATAATAAAAAAAATAAATGTGCATAAATATAAATTGGTAGGAGGCATAGCCATCCATAAGGTTAGAACCATTTCTAGCAATATTTGCATCAATGGTGTAGTTAGTAAAACAAAATAAAAATAACAATTAACATAAAATTAGATTGAAGAAATAAATATAAATATATAAATTAGTAGGAGGCATAGTCATCCATGATAATATATAATCAACTAATATATTCATAAATATTAAATATGAAGAAATATGTACCTTATTGTTTTGATCGAGAGCTCCTCGTGCTGATAACGTGTTGTGAAATAAAGATTGAATTACTTATTTTCTTATAGAACTAAACTTGAATTTAGTAGTATTTAACTAGAAGAAAAATATTTTATAGTAGAATGATTTTGAGAGAATTTAGAGAGAGTTTAGAGAGAATTTAGAGAACTATAATATTGAAAGAATTTGGAGAGTAATCTATCTTTTCTTCTTCTTAACCTTAACATTAATGAATTTCAATCCCTTTATACAGAGATTTTCTTTTCACTATTTGAGAACTATTCTCTCACAATCAATAAATTGTTCATTCACAAACAATATATTGTTCATTCACATTCATAATAGTTTCAACTATTTTTTCAAATAATATATTGAGTAGGTGCATATTTAAAGAATACACATTACGCCATTTTGCTGTTGGAACTTGCATGACCTGTTGAATCAAATCTTGATGAATTAAAGGATCCATTTGACCCAAGATCACCTCCACATCAACCTTTATACCCTATTAAAAAAAAGAGACATTTATAAAAATATTTCATTTTTAAATGTTGTCAAAAAAATATATCAAATTTTCATTTTTTTTATGAATATACTATGTCATAATTATAAGTATATCTTTTATATTTTCAAAAATACCAATGTTTTTCTTTTTTATTTCTCTTTCATTTTTCTACATTTTTTTTATTAATTTTTAACAGTTTTTATTCTCTTCTTTTTATATTTTACTCTTTTTATAAATTTTTATTTTATCATTTTTTCTAATATTTTTCTCCTTCTTTTTTTATTCTTTTTTATTTTTATTTTCCCTTTCTTTAAATTTTTTTCTTATTTAAGGACCATGAATGGATAGTATAAAACTCAAAAAATAATCCTATTGCTGTTGAGAAGTTGAAAACAACCCATTCAAATAAGCAGTCTCTAAGATCAATTTCATATGAGAGGTGTTGTCGAACCGTAGCATTTCATGATACAACTCTCATAAAGGAAATAAATAATTTTTTTTAAGTATAATCATAATTAATCTCAGCATGCATTATCCTTCCATCCATAACACTATTATACCATATTATACTTTTGAAGATCGCAATGAGTGTACATCAATACCTATATGATCATCTTGATGCTTGTCTTATCTATTATTGTAAAAAGCATCAAACTCCACAACAACAAATGGATTCATTATTGAATTCAACCACTCGTAGCAATAGATAAGTCTGATGTTACTACCATCCTTTTGATCAGGCATTTTGTAAGAGTCAAAAGCAATGAAAAAATGCAAGCACATCTATTGTAAATTGTTATTTTTAGAATTGATGAAAAAAGAGAACTTGGTGGTGAAGTTTGCTAGAGTTTATGAAGTCTGAGATTGGAAAAATTGTCTACTCTTTGGTTAATGATGGTTAACATCCATAACTTACTTTCACATTATCTATGTGTCATGGGCATAATGATATTTAGCAGTTTCATACTCCATATGAGCTTGTAATAAGTAAAAACTAACTAAATTGGCACAAGTAGCAAAACTATAATATAAGCATAAATACAAGCTATAGAGAGTTAAAATTGGCATTAGTAATTCCTCACTTTTTCTCTTCTCTAAGCTACAAAGCCATGGATGGTCCTAACTTATTGTCAACATTATCTTGAGCACCACGAGGACCTATTTGTATATATTAAATCAACCAATGATAATAAATAAAGTTTTTATCTCTTTACACACATTTGTGAACTCTAGTGGAACCATACTAACATTTGAAGACTATTTCCATAATAACTTTTTCCTCACACATTTAAACAATTTGACTTTCTTTCCTACTTAAATGAGATATGTGTGACTATTTATATTGAAATGCCAAAAAGAACAAAAATGGCAACTAACATGGAATAAAAAGGATAATCAATATTGAAATTTCTGTGATTGAACACCTTATGTGTTATAGAAACAAAACTCTATAATGGCACCATAATTGAAAATCTAAAACTAATTTGAATGGTAAAAATATAAATTTAAATAGAAAAAATTAGGACTAATAATCCAAAATCTCAATTAAACCCACATTCACACACATAAAAATCTAAACTTTCTATTGCAAAATCAACAACCCAAAAGTATATATGTTGAAAACACATAAGAAAGAATAAGATAATTGAAGAAGAAGAAGGAGAAGTGGGACTTCATATAAAGAAGTGAGACTTCATATAACTCCATATATCATTGACATTGTCTAGATTTCATTGAGGATCATATTTGCCCATGACAGCATAAGCTTTGTTGATAAATGAAAGGCATCTGAATTGCAAGCCATGGTAGTATGAGCAATATCATCTTGCATCCTTCTCCTTTTTATTTTCTCTCCTCATGGCTATAGAAGCTCAACATCTCAATCTTTTTCCTCCTCAAATCTTAGGTAATAGGTGATTAACATCAATATGTACATGTCTTGTTTTATCTGAATTAAAGTGTGGGATTTTATAAGGAAATGATAAACCCATTTGAAGTTCCAAGATTTGTTGAAAACCTTAAATCTAGATCTATAGAAAACTTTAAAATGGAAAAGCAGATTCAAAAGAAAGAATATGAATGTTTTGATAAAGAATATTAATGTTTTGATTGAAGAAAGTAATTAAGAAGAAGAAGCAAAAAAAAAGGAAAAAATACGTGATTGAAGAAGAAAGAGAAAGGTGCAAACGCATAATTATTTTCATGCCATAAGACACGCGTAAGTAAAATATGTCGTCTCCTAATATTTTATTTAATACAATAAAGGATGATTAATTTTATTGTCCCCAATTCTTCCTAATTGATAGAATAGGGGATAGTTCTTTAATACAATAGCGGATGATTAATTTTAACATTCCTAATTCTTCCTAATTATGGAATAGGGAATGATTATTTAATACAATAGGAGATTATTGTTTTTAACATCCCCAGTTCTTCGTGATTGATGGAATAAGGAATGATTCTTTAATACAATAGGGGATAATTAATTTCAATGTCCCTAATTCTTCCCAATTGATAGAATGTGGGACGATAAATTATTTAAACTTAAAGCTCTATAAAATATAAAATTATTAATGATGATATATTGTATGTTATTTGCTTCAATTTATAACAATGCTACAGAAATCGATTACAAACACCGAAATATAAGCGAAAACGTGGTATGAGCACGAAATTGGTTAGGACAAATTTCAAAAACTTTTCCTAGTGTGTTATCCTTGCATGAAGGCAAGAATTCCAAAACTAACAAGATCATAATACATTCAATTTACACAACTAATTACTTACATGCTTAATAGATAACATAAATCAAAGATTCATAAAATAATTAAAACACAAAGCATGGCAAGAGACTTACATCTAGAGTTTAGTAACTCTTACAAACTCCAAATGTTGATAGCATGCTCCATGGGCTTTAGGAAGTGGTTGATGCAAATCTAAAGCTCCTAGCTCCCCAATTGTAAAGCCTCTAGCTCAAAACACACGAGAAGTACTGGAATGACTCTAAGATTTTGAAGAATCTTTACCTACAAGCTCCTCCTTTGTCGTAACCTGAAAGCTTGCTAGAACTCCTCTTCTTGCGTGGATAATGTATGGCTTCTTGCCTCCTTGGATGGATGTAGCTTGATCTTGCATAACTCTTGTACAAAGGATTATGAAAATGGACTTATGAAGCAACATAACTCTTATACCTCTTACTCATGCACTCACAACACTTAGAAGAAAGATAAAGAAGAAAACTCAATTCTTGAGCACTCATTATTATTTTCTCTCTTAGAGTTTTCTCTCAAATGGAAGTGGTGAGTCAAGTGCAAAGAAAACCCAGTAACTTGGTGTATATATGTAAGAGACTAATTTGCATGTGTAAAGATTCTACACTAACTTAAGCTTGAGTGTATGATAAGCAATCTCATGGATGTGCTTACTTTTTCACTTTGAGTGTAAAGTAAGCTATCTCATGAATGTAGAGATTGACCACTAACTTAAGGTGCATGCTTGTGACACATCTCCATGTTGTTAACCATGCAATCGCATTGCATTTAAAACTATGCTTAAGTGGCCACCATGTCATATGCTTAGGTGGCATATCCTTTAGTAAGTGGGCTTAGGCCATGCATCATCCATTATGTTACATATACATGGCGCATCTCATGGCCCATATCCATAATAGTATTGACAGCAAATATCAATTTGGTCCTTAAACTTAATATCACGTATGAAATTAAGTCAAAATTAATATTTTATAGTATTAACCTTTGAATTAGATTTCGAGATATGCTAGATCCTTGCACAAGAAAAAATCCAATTCGATTAATTTAATTAACTAATTAAACACTTTAATTAATAATCAAATTAATAATTATCATTATTGGTGGAACTCTTATGTGTGTGACTTACTAGGTTCAAGTCCAAATGGCAATAAAAATAAATAATATTAACTCTTAATATTATTGGAAATTCTTTCTAAGATAAATGTGAAAATCTCAATTAATCATATTTATTTTCCATAAGCCATGAATGACCCCCAACATAAATGTCACGATTACCCAATTAGAAATAAATAATATCCATAGATTCATAAGAACTATAGAACATAATTATTGTACACTTAATGTCCTTTATTACAATATCCTAACATCAGCTAAAGTCATGGTTAGTCAAACTCTAATTGTTTGAATCATATGACCTCATCTTTAGTTCAATTATTAATAAAATATGTCTCCTACTAGAAATAATTTCTAGCATTGAAAACTCTTTTCGGTTAATTCAAGTTTGACCTGGCCAAGTACGTATTCATCAAGAATAACTTAGATAGCATAGGATCTTATTCCGGTTCACTCTAGGTAATGAATTCCATCTATGTCGATCACTTATCCCTATATATAATCAACTAGAGCCATCACATGCCATATACTATACATGGCTAGCATAAGTATGTAAGTGGTAACAAACTATAGCGAACCATATATTGATGACTGCATTGCCTCAGGTCAAATGACAATATGCACTATTATGTCCATGATAGTGATTGTTGATAAAAGTGAATTTCCATGCAATCACTTTATCTTACGCCACTATTCAATCCACCCATCACATAAGTATCCATATGTTTATTTTGATATCTTATATCAAGTAGCACAACCCTCACTACCTCCCACTATCGATATCACATACTGATTAAGGCAAATAGACAGAGGTGATAGCCAATGGATTAATACTACCTATTTATTAATCCTATGACTATAAACATTTTATAGCATATGTACTACAAGAATTTGTCACACATATTGTCAACTTTTGATAACCAACTCTTTTAACATAATACTAAAGGGTGAATACTCAAATAAGCAAACATTTTATTTAAATGAAAATATTATTGCAATAGGAATAAATGTACAATGTTATTAATATTACAAGAAATGGCACTAGTTCACATCTATACTAACAAATGTTGAGTCGCAAGTTTCATATGTTGATTTAGTGCACATATATCAGAGAACATATAAGATACATACCACATATTATTTTTAATATTTTTAAATTAAAATGAAAATTATTTATTCATTTAAAGACACTTTATTAAATAAATATTAATACATACTTATAAGTTGTTAACATTATTTTTAGGGTTACTAAGAATTATAAATTATTTGTGATTAGTAGGTAACTTTTGGCTTATTAAAGGGTTTTCCACTATAAATTAATAACCACATCAGAAGGTGACCATATAAATTTAGTTGCATTTGAATAAATTTATAGACTTCATTGTTGTTTTTAAAAAAAGGAAGAAATATTATTAATAGCAAGGAATAAAATCCAAGTCAAACTTTGGGCAATAAAATTAGGAGAATATTGCCAGAATTTAGTACTAGGAAATGACCTAGCATTATGAGCAAGGACATATGCTATTGTATTAGCAATTCTTAGAGCTAAAACAACTGAGACATCATGACATTGATGAGAGAAATCTTGCAACTCTAAATGATGGAACCAAATTCAGAGATACTTGGATCAACTGAATTGAAACAATTAACCATACACTTAGCATTACTTTTAATGATTACTTTTCTTAATTGATGATTCTTCACCTAACTCAATGCTTCTTTTAGACATAAGGATTCAACAATGGAATCATGAACTCGACCTGCAAACCACATACTTTGACCTAACAAAAACATGCCAGCAAAGTTACGAAGCACCAAACCAAAACTAACAGTGGATGAACTAAGATTAATAGTTGTATTTATAATAAGTTTAATATATTCAAATGGAGGGGAACGCCATTTGGAATTAGAACTACTAAACTATATATCATAAATAAAATTTGAAAGATGACTTACACCATAGTTACCAGGTATGCGGTATGTTTTAGTTTGTGGTACGGGTACTAGTACTTGGAACTCTAGTGTCAATATATACAACACTCCGGGAGGTAGGCTTAACTAGTTCGCTTTTTCACTACGTGGTACATCAAACATATATTTTTGATATTTTGATAGAAAGAGAGGGGCTATAGAGAAAAAGAAAGTAAAAATATGAAGAAATGGTAGAGAGAAGAAGATTAATTATTGACGTTTAGTATTTGAACTTTTTGATATTTGAGTAATTGTTATTAGTTAAGAATGAGAAATAACTTATTCCTTTTTATTAGCTTATTTTGTAAGCCTTTATTACTTATTCATATTGTATTTCTTTATAAAAAATTGGTACTCTACTTTTAAAGATCCGAATCGAGTATTAAAGAGATCCAAGACTCAAAAGTATCACATCTTGGTACTCGAATAGCAATTCGTGGTACTTTGGGGGATGAGAGTGCCTAATAACTATGACCAACACTTTGAAATTCTGACAAAAAACTTAAAGCAAAATGAATGGACACTGAGGATTGTTGATTGACCCCAATCCATAATTTACTATTCCAATAAGACTATATCATCCATAACACCATGCATATTTTGTCTTTGTAAGGGAGATCACCCAAATGAAACATGGTATTATGCTAATCATTGAAATTTTCCAGATGTAAGTCAACCAAATAAGTACTAGCAACATTTCAACATTGAACAACAAAGGGACAATCTAAAAATAAATGATGAAGATGCTCATCGTACAAACCACATAACACACAAGAATTATTAATGGCAAGGGCTTTAGAGCATAAATGAACTCTTTTTGGAAGAATATTGCTGCAAAGCCTCCACATAAATGATTTAACCTTTAGAGTGATATTAAAGTACCAAATACAATACCAAGGAACTTGCAGAGGTTGTGAATCAAATAGTTGACTATAACCAATTCGGTAACCTGATATAATAGAATAAATGCCATTCTTTTCAAAATTATAGATCAAGCAATCATTAAAGTTGGACTATCCTACTAGTAAATATAGTATTGAATCCACATCTTCTTATAGAAACAGTTAATGGAGAAGTTTACAATTCCATTCATAAACACCTAATATTTTTAAACCTCCAACCAAAGGATCAGCAAGACCATCAATTAGAGGTGTAACAAGTCTTAAAGCATTATCATTCTTAAGCCAAGGATCATGCCACACTTTGATCTTGATTTTCTTCTCTAATTTCTCACTCCAATTCCTCTAATTATTCACTCTAACAATATGTTGCTCAGTGGATGTTGCCTTTAATGCCATTATAAGTTAACTTAGTTCAGGTTTTGGTAAGTCTAATGATTTCTTTGTTAAGTTTATGTTTCCCTCAGGGATGATCTCTAGCATATTGAAGCTGAATTTATTAAAACTAAAAGCAGTGTTGTCTATGGATGTTTGGTTTATGTTGAAAGGAAAGGTAAACAAGAATGATAAGATTATGGTGACTAACATGACTAAGGCATGTTAAAAAGTTTTATGATGCATGATTTTGTAGTGATACCAACAATTAATTAATTTAACATGTGCACGTAAATTTGCTTTTTTTTTATCATTAACTAAGCCATTTATTGTCAGTAAAGTAATGGTTTAATAGTTACTTTACTCCAAATGTAATACAAGGTGCACAATTCAAATACTTAATTTATGAAAAAAATCGTGATACTTCAATCTAGAATTTTTTTTTCCAAATTCTTAATATGGACCTAATAAACATATCTAAAATAGAACGAAAAAGGATTAAAAGTAAAAATTTTATTTTATTTTTGTACATCTATACCATCTTCCCAATTAGGTTCTTCATTAACTTCTTCCATCGACTTGCTCAACTAACGGTCAAGAGTTGTGGACCATGATAGAGAATAAATAACAGGGATTAAAATATATATTTGAGGAATAAATAGCTTCACATTTTTCAATTTTCATAATAAACAAAAACAATAAGATGATGATTACCCTGAATTGGAGCCATGTTTAGGCGATTCAAGATGTAAGTGTGTGCAGTTGCAGGTATCCATGGAATTTAAGGGTGTGTATATTAATCAGTAGCAGGCTGTAAAAAAATCTATTGCTAGTAGATTTTAGACAAGAATTTTTGAACTGAGACATTAAAATTAATTGTATAAAGCAAACATCACTCACTTCTTTGCCCAACATATAGTGTATGAGCCTTTAACAACTAAGATTCAAATTCAAATGTTAATTTAGAGTCTGTTTGGTTAAGTTGTTGCCGATAACTATTAGCTAATAGCAGTTAATTGTTGTTAGCTAATAGTTGATAGCTGGTAACTGATTAATATTATGTGTTTAGTGAAATCATTTGCATTTGTTGATGTTTTTGTGTTAATTGACTATTATAGATATTAATTAATTTTTAAAAAATTTTAAATTTTACATTTATTATAATATATTTATTTATATTTTGAACTGTATTTCATTATACATAATAATATTAATAAATATTTTACATATATAATTTTTAAATATTCAAAATAATATGTTTAAATGTTGTTGTTATAGTAGTAGTAGTAATATAAATTTAATATCTTTTTTGTTTTTGTGTGTGTATATATAATAATAATAATAATAATAATAATAATAATAATAATAATAATAATAATAATAATAATAATAATATAAATCTAATACTTTTTGTGTGTGTGTGTATATATATAAAGGAAAAAATTAACATATAAAAATATAGCTATTAGTTTAATTTAAAGAGATAAGGATATTTAAATAATTATATTTAAATAGATGAGGTTAATTAAGTAACTTTATTAGGATATATGGGAGTTGTTAGTGAAAAGCTCCAAATTGAAGCTTTTATAAACTGATGTTGTTTGGGTATCTAACAACTACCAGCTTATTTTCAAAAAGGGATAATGACTCCACCAGTACTATAAGTTTCTCAAAATTGCAATCAAGTCTTCAAAGATTTTTTTTTTTATTGAGTCCTAAAAGCTATTACTTGTTGTCTCGTTAATCCTAATTCGTTATGTCAAACAAAATTTGCTTATGTGTTATTTGGACCCCACCAATTTGAGACACATATATAGCCAACTCACACTTCTTGTTCCATGTTCCAACTCTCACCTCTTGTTCCATGTCATCATCCCCATCTTCTTCCTCCCTAAGTTCACCCTTTAACACTATCCACCACCAACACCACTCATCGCCAACATCACTAACACAACTCACCACCAGCACCACCATTAACACTACCCACTATTGGCACCAACATCAACACTGGCCATCGCCATCAACATTATTCACTGCCAACACCACCATCACCATGAACATCATCATCCATCTTCGATACAAGCCAACACCACCATTATTAATACCAACAACCAATAACAACAACAATATAACTGCCAACAAATTATCCCATCTTCTTCCTTTTTAAGTTCACCATTTAATCCCCTCTTTCTTCTCATCATTTTTTCCTATGTTTGTAAAGCTTAAATAACACAACCAAACTTACTATCTACCTTATTCCATCTCTTCCTCATCACTTTCTAAAATCTAACCAAACCTACCAACCGACCATCTTTTTTTGAAAATATGAATACAAACTGTATGATTACTACTACAGATGAAGCAAAAAAAAATGAAGAAATTCCAAGATTATAACTTTGGATTCGGGTGTGATTGCTACTGCAAATGAATAAAAAAAATTAAGAAATTTTAAGATTACAATTTTCTCAGCAACCAAACATAACCCAACACCTCAACACATCTCCAATTATTAATTAAAAATTCAAAATACATATGTAAACAAAAAATAAGAAATCAAATTATCAATCAATCATCATGTACATGAAGCAAAAAAAATGCCAAGATTATAACTTTCTCAGCAACCAAACGAAACCCAACATCTAACACATCTCCAATTACTAATTCAAATCCTCATTCGTGATTCTCATAGAATTAAAATGAAAAGAGAAACTGTCTATATATAAATATAATTTGTTTTAAACAAACAGATAGAGCACCTTTCCTCCTCCTACAGCACTATATTCATCTCCAAATCAACTCTCGAAACATGTGACTGTTTCCTTTGAATTCATCGACGGAGTTCCTAGCCACTTGAGTTGAAGTTCCCGCAGAGATAAACTCAAGATCAAGCAAGGATCCAAATCATTCTTTGATGATGATGATAACTGTAATGGTAAAGGTAACTGCTACTGTTGATTTATAGTTGCGTATTTATTGATTAATCGTTTTTGTTTTTGTGAGACTTTGGATCCTGAAGTAAAGAATCTCAACTGAGAATTTGGATCCTGAAACAAAAATAGCTTCTCCCCAAAAACTTGTGTAGCTCAAAGAGAATAATGAAAATGGAAGAGAAAAGCAAGAAAAAAATGAAGGAGAAAAGCTGAGAATAATTTTTTTATTTTTATTTTAATTAATTTAAATAAACCCTAAAATTAAAGTGTAAAGAAAGTTGAGTTGGATACATTTTGCCTACATCACTGGTAACATGGAATAAAGATGTGAGTTGGTTGTATATGTGTCTCAAAATGGTAGGGTCCAAATGACACGTAAGCAAATTTTGTTTGATACAACGGATTAGTACTAACATGATAACAATTAATAACTTTTAGGACTCAATAAAAAAATTCTTTTAAGACTTAATTGTAATTTTGACAAACTTATAGGAATGTTGGGGTTATTATCCCTTTTAAAAATATTAACCACACATATTGATCCAATTGTGTGGAAGTAAAAAGCTAACAGATATATCTCAACAGATAAAACAAACACCCCTTTGTATCAAAATCCTTTGGATTAAACAAAAAACTTCTTTTATTGGAAAAATTTTATAAAAAAGTCAATTCAAGTCTAGTCAGTTTTGGATGGCGGTAGTTTGGAAAAGAAAAAAAAAAAACTTTTCAAAGTATGCTTTTGTGTAACACATGACCCTTTATTGTATCACACTTTAGTTTAATGGTAAGGATTGAAGATTCTTCTTCCACTTTGGTTCAATATGGAAGAAATGGATGTAACATTACTTTTTCTAAAAATGTGATAAGAACTTTATTAAATAAAAAAGGATTATAAAAAAGAGATGTATTAATATAACAGTCATTGTCAAAGTACATAATAATTCTGCATTATATATCAGGAAATCTATAACAAAATAAGATAAATATATCAACACAACCATTATAATCTTAACATTACAAGCATTGCATATGAAAAACAATCAATATAGAAGAACACTTAAAAAGTTAAAGCTACTCACATCCTAGCACACCATTCTTCTTTTTCCCGACAAATCTCCCAAATGACCCAAAGCTTTTTAAGACGTCTCCATGATAGTGGAGCTGTTTATTTTTTAAAAAAAGCAAGTACACAAAGCACCCAGTACTTATACGGTTCTTCATTTTTTTTCCTACCTTACAAAGTAGTTTGCATATATACAAATAAAATTAAAGGACTTTTTAAAAAGTAGACCAAAAATTAAAAATATTATCAAAAGTTATATTCACCAAAAATATTTTTAAAAACAAAGTTTTCTATTTTCAAAACTAACATCCCTAATTTTTTTTTTTTCAAATATAAAGCACTTTCATTTCCTCCCGTAATTTTAGAATATTATCTCTTTTTTTTTCAATATTTTTTATCAAAATTTTTTTCTAAACTTTTTTTATCTTCTTTTTTACATCAATGTTTTTTTTTTTCTATTAACTTTATCTTTTTTTTTGTATAGTCTTCTATTTATTTTTTTTTTTACGTTCATGACACTTCAAATAATGGCACCAGCAATGATTAATGGTCACTAAAGTTTTAGACATGCTTCTGCTTGCTAGCTTGCTCTATATTATATATATATTTTATATATATATTATGTGATTTTTCTGGCTATGCATGCATGCGTCCAATGCAGCAAATGAATGACTCATACATAATGCCTACTGACAGCACATTCACATGTTTATAATATTATATAGGCGTTCTATGTCTTAATATATATATATATATATATATATATATATATATATATATTTCTACTCGAACATTTCTCTTTTGAGTATTATCTTAGTATAAAAAAAAAATAAAAAATAAAAAAAAAATTCGTTTTTGAAATATTTTTCATGTATTTTACCCAAGTATATATTATTACATTATGATTTTTTTAAGGTACTCTCACTCTCAATATTTTTTTTCTCACTATTTTTTTATTTTTAAGATATTACTTTTTATCTTTTTTGTTTCTCAATGTTTTTTTTTAATATTTTTTTCACTTCAAAATTTTTTTTCAAACGAATGATTATTAACTAAATATCTGCAATTGTTATAAAAATAAGTAATAAATATATTTAACTGTTGTAACAAGTAATAAACAAAATTTTGTCCTTTCATATTTTTAAAGAGTAAGAATTTTTTTTTTACTTTAATTTGTTCATTAAAATATCTAACAAATTTTTTATTTTTTTAAAAAAGTATTTTAAACTTTTTAATCATCAATATGTAATATGTTTACGATTTTTATAATGTATTTTTAACATAAAAAAAAACACAACAACAAAAATTACAAAAAACAACACTGGAAAAAAAACAATAACATTGAAAAACAGAAGAAAAAAAGCAACACTACTAAAAAATAGAAACACCAAAAGGCAACAATCGGAAAACAATAGAAAAATCAAGAAATAGCAAAAATAATAATTGAAAGACAATAAATAACAACAATAAACAACAACAACAAACAATGAAAATGTGTCACCAAAATTTGAGAGGAGAAAAAAAAAACATGCTGGAACTCAAATGGGTGTCTTAGCAACATTATTTTTATTTTTGAACTGCAACATACCCCAAATTTTTCCCTTGTTGCAAAGTAGTCTTTCTTTCGATGTTGGTATGCCTCATAGACCTTTCCAAATGAAAGGGCACTATGCAAACCAGGCTAGTCTTTGCTGATTTCCATAACAGCAAATCCTGAATGACCTCAGTAATTCAATAGAGGATGAACTCTTATGGGGTTAAATCCTATACTAATAAACTCATCCCTAAACCTTGATCCGCTTGCTCCTACAAATCGGCCATCCGGTGCCTTTGTTGTTGGAATATTAACCACAATGCTTGTGCAAGGCCTCACAATCTTGTCATCATGACTACAATTGTCAAAAGGGCCATTCTCAGGTTTTGATTGCTTTGGTTTTGATGGGCTGCCAGCATCTGAAATATCCTTCTCCATGTATTTAGTGATTTGCCTTTTCCTTAACAGTCCTTTTCTTAGAGGCACTTTTGCCCACACTAGAAGCATGCTGGAAAAGATCCCTGTATAGGTACTCCCTCTTTCTCTTTTTGGGGCAGTAAGGACATGTAAAAGTCTCATATGAAATCTTTACATGGTGATTTCCATTCTTCAGTTCCTCATAAGATTCCTGTATAGGTACTCCCTCTTTCTCTTTTTGCACTTCATATTCACTTATATCTTAATGCCCATCATCTGAACCATAGTTACTGGGAACTCTCATCCCCCCAAGTACCATGATCTAGTATTCAAGTACCAAAACGTATTACTTTTAAATTTCATATCTTTTTAGTACTCGATCCGGATCTGTAAAAGTAGAGTATAAAATTTTTGTGAGAAAATGCAATATGAATAAGTAATAAAAATTAAAAAAAAAAAAAAAAGCTAATAAGAAAGAATAAATCATTTCTCATTCCAAACAAATAACAATTACTCAAATATCAAAAAGTTTAAATACCAAACGTTAATAATCAATTTTTTTTTCTCTATGAACTCTTCCTATTTTTATTTTCTTTTTCTATGTAGTCCCTCTCTTTCTATCAAAAATATTGAAAATATACATTTAACGTATCAAGTACCGAAAAAGTGAACCTGTTAAGTCTACCCTCTGAAGTATTATATATATTGACACTAGAATTATAAGTACCAGTACATGTACTATGAACCGAAACGTACCACGTAACTAGTAACTATGATATAAACTTTGATCCATTAAACTTCCCATACAAATTCCTCAAAGGGTCACTTGAAATTAAAACACATACCAAAATATAAGTGACATATCCTGATTCTATCATTAATATCCATTGACTACCACATTTCAAACTCTTTGCCAGAAAACAAAAACCATCATATACAAACCCTCATAAGCTTGTGACAAATTAACAGCAAGGATTAAGAAGATAGCTAGCAAAACAAAGTAAATATTAACTATGTTTTTAATCATCCGTAAGTAACAAATGCTAGCTAGATTTTGGGCACAATTTCCACAAAACAAGTCACCACAAACGCTAATGCATACAGTGCAAATAAAGTGAAATAGGGAACCAACAAAAGAGAGTTGTCCAAGTGATTAAAAATCAAAACAAACAACAAAACACAACTAGAAGAATAAAAAAAAAATTAAAAAAGCTTATCTAAACTAGAGCAACATACCACAAAATAGCCACAACCTGTTCTCTAGAATTGAAAACTAAAGAAGTTTTACTACCACTCTCTTCTCTTTGTAACTTGAAGAATCAAAGTTTCAACTTGCAAAAAGAGAGAAAAATAAAACTGCAATGATTTTTCTGTAAAACAAACAGATTTTTTTTTTTTCATTTTTTTTTTTAAAAAAGCGTAACCATTATTGACACAAGTTTTGAAGCTCTTTTTTCAAGCTCGTTCCTGACTCTTGGTTTTATGGGTGTTTTTATCTTTGACATAGTTGCTACTGATTAGCTGTACACAACATAGAATGACGGCAAGAATTACAGCTTGCCTGTTAAAGAAAACTCATCAGTTTGGAATCAAAAACTCACATAGAAGAGAGCAGTAACGCATCGAATGTCCATTAGGCGTCTTTTCCTCTTTTTCACTTTTATTATCACCATCTTCTGTGCAAATCTCCAACCCATTTTAGGTGCTGCTACTTTCTCTACACCTGCATTGGCCTTTCCAAACCACCAAAAATAAAAAGGCCAAAACACCGATATTCATGATAAAAGCAAAACACCGAGGTTTACTTTTGAAAGAAAAAATGTAGACATGTCAAAAAAGAAACTAATGCGTGAAAATAGGTCCATTAGTGATATTATCTCTATAATTAAAATTATTAAATTAATTTTTATTTAATTATAATTATTAATTATCTTTATATATCAATATTCATAATATATATTAATGACTATAATTAAATGAATATTAATTCCATAATTTTAATTGTATTTGAATAAGTTTGTACTGAAAAAGGACTTCATTTCATATATATATATATATATATATATATATATATATATATTTAATAATTGTTAGTTTTCATTAATTTTTTTTAATGTTAAACTAATAAAATATAAATTTTTAGTAATTTTTTAGTGATTTGACATCTGACTAAAAATTTATTTTGACTTCACAATGAATTAAATTAACATATTTTTTAATTTTATGAAGAATTAAAAGATTTAAATTATATTTGAAGTATTTTTAAAAATCTTTAAATAGTTAGGTTGATAGTAAATATTATTTTGAATTAATATATTTTGCTGATGTTACATCACAAAAAATTACACATACCCAAAATGATACCAAAAAAATGCAAGTTAAAAAAAATATTCACAAAATACTTTTTTCATTTTTAATATTAGCGTTCAATTATATAATAATAAGATGGATTTAAAATTGTTGAATTTTTTTAAAATAAAACAATATTAAGTATTTTACATGTAAATATTAAATAATTATAGATATCTTAAATATTTAATATTATTAAAATAGATTTCAATTATCATCTAGCTATTGACAAATTATATACGTAGAGAATTGCTGAGATATATATTTTCATTGGAGTGTGAAGTATTCCTACCAAAACATTATAAATTGTCCTTCAGAAAACAAGTAGTCTATTAGAGGGATACTGCACGGAACACTTCTCATTAAATTTGTCTCGCTTACTTCATTCTTACTTTCTTTTCTCTCATAAAAATTTTTTAAAATAACATTTTTTTATAGGAAATAAAAGTATTTTAACTCTACAAATTATATTATGGATCTCTGTCTATATTGCAATGTAGACCACGGGTCCATCACATGTGCTAAGTTTTTTTTTCAACATATTTTATTTTATTTTATTTTATTTTATTTTTTAACGCTTATAGTTTTTCTTTCTTCTTCCACCTCACTGGAAGTATCTTTCACCTGACTTACACTATTTGCCACCCCAATGGCACCATCTAAAGAATCATATTGCATATATACATATGTTAGCAAAGTAATCGAAGACAAGGTACCATCTCCTGTAAATGGCCCTAAATCGTTATGCTTGCAAGGAAATTTTTAATCAAAAGTGTTGTTATTCAGAGCTTGAAATCTAACCCTCCATAAAAGTCCAATAGATCAAATCACTAACTAGTCAAACTACAAATGCTAATGAATAAACTCACCTACAAACATAAAAAGGGAAAAAGAAATAACAAATTGATAATATTGAATGAATTTTTTGTGCATATCTCATATATCTATAAAATATGATAAGTTAATAAGTTTTAGTTCTTAAAGAGAAAAAAGAGAGAAAGATTTGTTAAATAAAATATGATTAGTTAATGGACCTCCATGATTTAAGTAATGAAACTGTAGTATTTTACTAATGAATCGATAGGTGAATATCAAAAAAATTAAAATTAAATAATCTACAGGTAAAGGTCAATGAACATATAGGTGAAAGTTAATGAATTTGCATTATTTAACTAATGAAGTTATATATTTTATCCTTTAAACTTGGATTATTTAAGTCATGTATATATATTATTTAACTAAAATAAAAACAAATTAAAAGTTCATTTATTATAATTAAAAAATAAAAAATTAAATTATTTTTAAAGAATAAAATTTTATTTAACTAAAATCGTGAATAAAAGATTAAATTCAACCACTATAATTAATAAAATAAAAAGAAAAAATAATTTTTTGATAAATAATTATTTTTTCATTTCTATGAAAAATAAAAGGAAAATATTACTGAATATGCAAATTAAGATCAATAATATGCAAGTGAAGATTATTAAACTTGCAGGTTCAAAAAGGCCAATGAATATGCAAATAAACGTTAATGAATTTCTATGTATAAGCCACATTCTTAATTCCTTAATAGATTGTCTTTATGATCTATTTTCCTCTATGAACTCTCCACATGAAATTTGGGTTGCACTAGAGGCAAAGTACAACGCAGAAAAACAAGGTGATGATAAATTTTTTATCTCTAAATTCTTTGATTTTGTAATTTTTTATAATCATTCAATTCTGGATCAAGTACATGAACTTCAAATTCCTGTTTCAAAATTAAAGGATTTGAAGGTTGATGTTTTTGAACCATTACAAGTTGGTGCTATAATTATAAAAATTCCTCCTAGTTGGAATGAATATAGGAAGAAGTTGTTGTATACTACTGAAAATTTTACTTTAGATCAACTCATAAAACATTTAAGTATTGAAGAAGAATCACGTGTACATGAAAAGAAATTTGTTTCTTAGTCTGGTTATAAAGTGCATTACATTGATGAAAAGAATAACAACCAAAAGAATAAAAGAAAAATTCTTGAGGTTGGTTCTTTTAAAATTTCCAATAAAGGGAAGACTTGTTTTTATTGTGGAAAGAAAAGACACTTCAAACGTGATTGCAGATTAAAGAAGAAACATGAGTTAAACAATTCTGTAACTATAATTAATAGTGTTAATGCTATTGAACAACATATTGCAGAAATTGTTTCTATGATTGATGAATTGCATATTTGAATGATCACAAAAGTGCATATGACAACAATAAACAAGTCAAATGATTGGTGGTTTGATTTAGGTGCTACTATCCATATTTGCCACAATAAATTTTTATTCAAAAACTATAAAGAGGCAAAGGATAAACATGAAGTGTTAATGGGAAACCACAATAATACAAAGGTTCTTGGAAAATGAAGCATTGAATTAGTGTTTACTTCTGGAAAGAAAATCCAATTTGTTAATGCATTACATGTTCCAAAAATTAGAAAGAATTTATTTTCTACAAATTTATTTTGTAAGAAAATCCAACTTGTAAATGTATTGCATGTTCCAGAAATAGTACATTATGATATATGTGAATTAAATGCTATGTTATTTAGAGGTGGTAATAGAAATTTCATAACATTTATTGATGATTTTTCAAATTTTACATTTATGTACTTGATAAAAACTAAAGATTAGTTTTTAATATGTTCAAGATTTATAAATTTGAAGTTGAAAATCAAAAGGATATGAAAATAAAGATCCTAAGGAGTGATAGAGGCAGTGAATACTTTTACATTGAATTCTCTCCTTTTTGTGAAGAAAATGGAATTGTACATTAAACAAGTACTCTATATACCCCGTAACAAAATGAGATTGCTGAAAGAAAAAATAGGACATTGGTGGACATGATTAATACCATACTAGTAAATGTAAAGTTACCAATAAATCTATAAGGAGAAGCTTTAGTCATTACTTGTCATTTGTATAATAGAATACCCTCAAGGAAATATAAAGTTTCACTATATAATTTATGGAAAAACAAAAAACCAAACTTGAGTTATGTTAGAGTTTGGGGATGCTTAGCCTTTTACAAAATTCTCAATCCTAAATAAGTTAAATTAGGACTGAGAGCATTAAAAGGTGTTTTTTATTGGATATGCAGAGAATTCCAAAGCATATAGAATATTGGACTTGAGTTCTAATGTAATTGTTATATCAAGGGATGTAGACTTTATTGAAAATAAATTTTAAAATGATTCTCATAAAATAACTAATGATTCCAATTTGGATAATGAATCTGCCAATATTTAGATTTCTTATATGCATTTGAATGGAAAATCAAATGGTGGTTATAACGATAAAGTGAATGATCATGATCCTCCTATTGAAATTAGGAGAAGTCAAAGAACTAGAAAAAAGACATATGCACCTCAAAGATTTATATCTTCTCAACCCATTCTCTTCCTAGTTAGAGATAGGTCTATAGTTCTTAATAAAATTCTAATTTCATTTACTGTAGAGAATGATCTAAAGACATTTCAAAAAGCAATTTCTTCTAGAGATTTGACTTCTTAGAAAGAAGTAATTAATGATGAAATGAATTTATTATTAAGTAATGATACATGGATCAATGTTGATTTGCCTCTTGGTTCTAAACCAATTGGTTGTAAATGAATGTTTTGAAGGAAACATAATACAGATGGATCATTACAAACCTATAAAGCTAGATTAGTAGCAAAAGGGTGTAAGTAAAAGGAGGGTATAGATTTGAGACATATGCTATTGTGGCTAAAGTAATATCCATTAGAGTGCTTTTACTCTAACATCGATAAATGATTTGTATATACATCAAATGGATGTTAAAACGACCTTCTTGAATGGTGATTTGGATTTGGAAGTTTATATGGAGCAACTGGAAGGATTTGTTTTACTTGAAAATGAACATAAAGTGTGTAAATTAATTAGATTGCTTTATGGTTTAAAACAAGGTCCAAGGAAATGGCATGAAAAGTTTGATATTGTGATTTTAGAGTATAGTTTTGAACATAATAATTTGAAAAATGCATATATTCTAAATTCATTGACAAGTTTAGAGCTAATATTTGTCCTTATGTTGATAACATGCTCATTATTGGGACAAACTTAGATGTTGTTAATATTACAAAGAAGTATTTATCCTTAAGATTTAAAACGGAAGATTTTAATGAGATAAATACAATGTTTGGTATAAAATTTAAAAAGCATAGTGGGGGTTTTGCTTTTCGTGAATCTAATTATATTAACAAAGTTTAAAATTTGTTTAGTCACTTAAATAATAAAGATGCAAACACCCCATATAATGTATCATCTAAGCTTGTTGAGAATGATGGTAGAATAATTGCACGAGTTGAATATGCTAGTGCTATAAGTAGTTTGATGTATGCAATGCATAGTACAAGGCCTAATATTGCTTTTGTTATTTGTAAATTGTCAAGATTCACTAGTAATCCTAGTGTTGATTATTGGAAAGCAATAGTGAGGATACTTTGATATTTAAAGAAAACTATAAATCTCGAATTGTTTTATAATATTTTCTAGCCATATTGGAAGGTTATACAGATGTTAGTTGGATAAATAGTGCAAGTGATAATAAATCTACATCTGGTTGGATTTTTACACTTAGTGGTGGCACTGTTTCTTGGGCATCAAAGAAACAGGCGTCTATTACTCATTCAACAATGGAATCTAAATTTATAGCTTTGGCAACTATAGGTAGAAAGGCAGATTGGCCAAGAAAATTATTATTAGATATAAAGTGCGGCTATAATTGATGCCAGCCATTTCCTTATATTGTGATAGCCAAGCAACTTTGTTTAATGCCTTTAGTAAGATATAAAATGGAAAGTCTAGACTTTTAAGCTTAAGACATGAGTTTATAAGGTAATTGATTTATAATGGTATTATTACCATAATGTATGTAAGGTTTTATAAAAATTTGGCAGATCCATTTATAAAAGGGCTATTGAGAGATATGGTAAAAAGTTCTTCTACCATAATGGGATTAAGACCTTTTAACTAAGCTTATTGGTTGATGGGAACCCAGCTTCCTATTAGCACTACCACTGAAAAAGAAGTTTAATAAGCAATAACAAGTTGATTGATAAGTAGTGTTAAGCAGTGCTAATATTAATAATTTAGTACTAAACTATTAGGAGGATGACTAGTTTTACTCTTAATGAAGTTTAAAAGTTTAAATATTTATGGATCTATGAATAAGATCAAAGGAACTTCACTTATATGAACATAGGAAGTCGATATGCTTCAATAAAGTAATAAAACTTTGTAAATGTTCATGAATTTAGGATTGTAGCACAAGGCCATATTAGTGCTAAGACTTTGTGAACCTACAAAAGAAATAAAGTTTCATGTGTGTGATGTTTTCATTTCTAATATTAAGAAATCATGGTTCAAGACTTAATCACCATTAACATTTGCTTTTTTAAGAAGTGTGCCACCATTATTTCATCAGGGACTTGAAATATTTACACTAAGTAATATTTTAAATTGAAAGATACTATTACTATACTTACAACTTCATTTAATTATACTTTACACTTCAAGTTAAGTGTGGGATTATTAAAATAATTAAATGTTGAAATATAAAGTATATAAATATAAGAGAAATATGTATCTCACTTTTTTTTTATGGAAACAAAGTGTAAAAATATGTTGGACAACAACACATGCAAGTACATGGTCGTGTTAAGTGCATTTGATATAGGCAATGGCTGACACAGTTGGAAGCATGGGTGTTTATTAAAGGATGAATAGAATGATCAAGATGTGCATACCAGAGTCTGACAATCATCAAGCACCCTATCTATCCTGAAGCAAAATTTCCATCAAGTCTCTCATTAGCTTTATTAAGAATCTTACCATTTGCATAAAATTCCCAAACCTATCTTCACAATTTATACTTGGCTCCCATCTTCCCTTTACATAAATGGTTTCTTTCTCTAAGTAATCTCTGAAGCAATAATTCCAAAGGTGAATTTTCTTTGACTTGCCCATATCAAGACATTTAAAAGCAACATATCCATAGCTCCCACCAAGTAACGTTTGAGATTGTGCATCATGATGATCCACAAGTCATGCTAACTTGAATTCTCCAAGCATAGGAGTGAGTTCTGAATCTAACATCATATTGCTTGACTTAATATCTCTATATAGCACACATCATCTCCATCCTTAGTATAGGTAATGCAAAGATATGGCTAGTCCTTACACAATTATGTACCTTTATTCCCAATTCAAAAAACTTTCGCCACTAAAAAGATGGAAATCTACATTTTGATTTGGCATGTATTCATAAACAAGTAGTAGGTCACTATTTTCATGACACTAGCTAATTATTTGAATCAAGTTCTTATGCCTTAATTGGCTTATTATAATCACTCCAATAGCAAACTTTAATACGCCTTCAACAAACTGGCTTGAAACTCTATTAATAATAACATGAGTATTAAAATATTTTAAAAAACCTTTATAAATAGCACTAAATCTTCCTTCTCAAAGTTTTTATTTCTCATCAAGATTATTGGTTGTAGAAGGCAAGATGTTATGTAATAAATTCTTGGCTCTATAAGTCATCCTTTAAAATTCATTCTGAACTTGATATGAATCTTGATATTCTTGCAGCTTTATGTTCCTCTAATTATACTGAAAAACAAGATAAAAAAAATTCCACTAACCATTACTAAAAAACAAGCATCAACTATAATCCATACCAACTCTGCGACATTACTACCATTTTTTCTAGGAGGAGAAGCTATTATATTTGCTTGGAGAATAGAACGAAAGGACCATGAATGGATAGTATAAAACTCAGAAAATAATCTTATTGCTATTGAGAAGTTAAGAACAGCCCATTTAGAGAAGTAGTCTCTAAGATCAAATTCATAGGAGAGGTGTTGTTGAACCATAACATTTCATGATACAACTTTCATGAAGGAAACAAATAAATCTTTTTAAAGTAGAGTTATAATTAATCTTAGCATGCATTATCCTCCCATCTATAACACTATTATACTATATTATACTTTTGAAGATTGTAACGAGTGTACATCAATACCTATATAATCATCTTGATGCTAGTCTTATCTATTATTATAAAAAGCATCAAACTCCACAGTAACAAATGGATTTGCTATTGAATTCAACCACTCGTAGCAACAGATAAGTCTGATGCTACTACCATCCTTTTGATCAGGCATTCTATAAGAGTCAAAAGTAATAAAAAATGCAAGCCCATTTATTGTAAATTGTCATTTTTAGAATTGATGAAGAAGGAGAACTTGGTGGTGAAGTCTGCTAGAGCTTATGAAGTCTGAGACTAGAAAAATTGTTGACTCTTTACTTAATGATGGTTAACATCCATAACTTACCTTCACATGATCTATGTGTCATGGGCATAGTGATATTTACCAGTTTTATACTCCACATGAGCTTGTAATAAGATAAAAACTAACTAAACTGGCACAATTGGCAAAACTATAATGTAAGCAAAAATAGAAGCTTTAAAGAGTTAAAACCCCAACCATGGCATTAGTAATTCCTCTTTTTTCTCTTCTCTGAGCTACTAAGCCATGGATGGTTCTAACTTATTCTTAATGTTTTCTTAAGCACCATGAGGACCTATTTGTATATATTAAATCAATCAATGATAATAAATAAAGTTTTTATCTCTCTACACACGTGCATGAACTCTAGTGGAACCATACTGACCTTTGGAGACTACTTCCATAATAACTTTTGCCTCACACATTTAAACAATTTGACTCTCTTTTCTACTTAAATGAGATATGTGCGACTATAACATATCCAAAATTTAACTCAAATTATGCACTACACAGTTTATGACGAATTTCATATTTTTATTTTGTTTCTATGTAAGTATTTATTGAATTGCCTTCACAATTTTAATTATATCTCCTAATGTACATGTCCAATCACAAAATTGTTTTATAGATAATTAAGATGCACATTTATCATGTTTTACATTCTCTCTAATTCAATCTCTAAGGTCATCAAATGAAATCTGCATGCGGTTACTACATCTAAACCAGTTTTGCTTAAAAGGGTCATATCTAATTACACACACCATATTTATCAAAACTAATTCACTTACATCCAAAGAAGACATAAATCTTTAACTTTCATGTTGAAATTTCTAACTACAAAAATTTTCCCCAAATATTTCTAACCTATAATTTTGCTTATTTTAATTTAATTTTTGTTCTTATGTTAAATCATATTTGATTTAGTTTCATAGCCCCTCTTATAAGATTATTATATTATGAATAATGAATCTAATGAAAAATATATAAAGATACTTATATTAAAAATGGAAACCCTAAAAAATAAAAAGGTCTAAATAAAGTTTAACAAAAGGACTACAAAGAAAATAATAGCAAAAATATTCAAAGCCTCCAAAACAGCTTCAAACAGTCAAATTTAGGCCTAAAATGGCTATAATGGGCAAGCTATATCATGAACATAGATCAAACTTTGATTTGATATATTATGGGCCTCATAACTCATCCTAAGTCAAAAGTTAAGGCCTTTTAAAGTCGGTTCGCATGCACAACTCCTATTCAATTTTTCCAAATACTCCAAAGCTTGGTCATCCACGCATGGACTTATTTCAACTATCAAAATGTCATAGTTAATTTTATAAAAAAAATGCTCAGCTGATGACATTAGAAGTAGTATCAACTAGGCGACTTAATGGCAATGAAATGAAGTCCTTCATTTTTTATTATCATTATTGAAACAAAGATACATTTATGAAAAGAAGAGTACTTTTATTTTCCTAACTTGACCAAATGTTTATGAAAAATTATGGCGCTCTTAAAATTTTTGACACATTTCCATGTAATGGTTTTTTTCATTATTGCCACACTCTTTAATTTCTTTTTCAATGTAAAGATGTTAAAAAATAGATAGAGATGAAAGTGGGGTCTTTCTCATAGGTTGGTATTGTAGGTAAGGAGAACACATCACCTGAACTTGGTCTTGTAGGTGTTAAGTTTCCATGATGCAAAACACAGTGGAAGTTAACAAATAATTCACAAAAACCCAAAATTTGAGTCCATGTAATTTGATTAAATTGATTAAAGAGGGATTCCAAAAACCTACCAAGATGATTTCAAAGCAAGAATGTTGGAAGGAAGAGAGGGGGTTCACTCCAGTGACACCCTACCTTGAGCTTTTTCATATAGGTCTTGTCAAATCAAGACACCATAACAAAGCCACATCCTTTATTGGTATCCACACTATTAAGGTGACTAAAGCAATGTTGGTGTGCTAGGACGGTTGAAGTCTTACTTTAATTTTTCTCTCTATGTGTATTTTCTTTTCTCTAAATAAATGGTGGAAGGAGAAGAATGAACACTCAGAAGACCCTAGAGAAAAAGATGTTTATATAGACATCCCATCTAAGGTTTCTCAAACCATTTACTTACCAAAACAGTTTTAGTAAGTTAAACTACCCTTTTTCTATTTTGATTCTAATTCAATAATTAGAATTATTTCCAATTTTATTTAAGATAACATTTTCCTTAAATAAATATAAATATATAAAAATATATATTTATTTAATCATTGATTTATTTATTCTTTCCTAGAGATTATTATTAGGCTAATTACCCAAGTTTTCTATAGGCCTATTCTAAGTGTACGAACTTGTAGGTTCACACAATATTGGTAGTGGGCCTAAAATTCCCATTTTATCCCATAAGTCATAATTGATCTCTCAAGATATTATGACTATCTAAGTTGTATGAAGGCCATTGATCATACATAACCTAATACACAATATGTACTATTGTCCTTTCATGCGATATCTTCATTGAACATAAGGCATGGATTATGACATCCTTATATTGCTCAATCATATTGTTTCTAAATCCCAAGTAGACTGATACTGATAACTCTTTATCTAATATTGATAACTCTTTATCAATATATTCTAGAATGGTCATGCATTTCTTTTTAGCCTAACTAATCAAAAGGCCCAGATATCTTCTTAAAATAATTGAGGGATAAATTCCACCTTAATCACGCACATCCCTCATATAACTCATTCTACATCCAATCACAACCTGTTTTACCATCCAGTTAAAGAAGATGTGGGGATGCATCAAAATACAGAACTTATCATGTAGGAAACCATGGTAATTTTAAGTCTAAGGACAGAAATAATACTACTATGATAAGAATTACCTATGACAATTATCCATATGCTATTCTCATAATAGGTCAACCCATTACATCATTTCACCAAATATGTATCGATGAGTTTGACTTAATATCTCATATACATGATTAGTAAAACATAAATATCAGGCAACCTCATACTAGTCTTTATTCATTGTCATTCCCCTAACTATAATGGACTAAGGATATTTAGATTATAATTAAAGTATCACCTAAGAGTTTTACTATCAAGTCATGTACTTGATGATCTTAGGTAGAATTAACTAATCAAGGATAATATTAGACTTAGATAATAATAATAAAAAATGTCTCTTTATGGAAACATGATAAAGTCAAGATAAGGGCATTACATAATTGGCCTAGGGCATATCACTAACAATCTCTCAGTTGCACTAGGCTCAATCAACATTGTATTTCATAACCATTATCATAGGATGATTCTTATGCTCAAGCTATGGAAGAAGTTCAGTTAGTGAATCAATAACATTGTCATCTGTTAGTACTCTGCATAACATATAACTGATTATGGTAAAAAGTCATCCTTGATAGATTAGAAGCCAATATCATTGTAACCATTTACAACCAGCTCATCTTCTTGTCCACCATATAATAAAAATGCATCCTTATTTCTTATTAAGCACTTAAGGATATTATTAACTATTATCCAATGACTTTCACCTGGGTTTGACTAGTATCTGCTCGTTATGCTCAAGGCATATGAGACATCTAGTCAAGTGTATAAGATGGCATACATGATGGATCCAATACCATAAGCATATAGAATTTTCTCATGCAGTCTCACTCATCTTATGTCATCGGACATTTAGTCTTGCTAAGACTAATGCCATGGGACATTGGCAAGAATCCTCTTTTAGAATTGTATATAATGAAACTATTTAGTACCTTATTAATATAAGTGCTCTAACTTGTGCAAATAAGCCTTTTAGATCTGTCTCTATATATCTTAATGCCTAAAATATAGGCAGCTTCACCTAAGTCTTTCATTGAGAAATAATTCCCTAACCATGATGTAATATTTTGTAGAGTAGGAATATCATTTCCAATGAGTAATATGTCATTAACATTTAGTACCAGAAAAACTATTGCATTCCCACTAATTTTCTTGTAAACATAAGGTTCATCTTCATTCTTGATAAAACCAAATTCTTTGACTGCTTCATCAAAACAAATATTCTAGCTCCAAGATGTTTGCTTCAATCCATAAATGGATCTTTGAAATTTGCAAACCTAGGATTGACAAAAACCTCTTGTTATGTTATATACACATCCTCAATTAAGTTTCCATTAAGGAAAGCTATTTGACATCCATTTGCCATATCTTATAATTATAGTATGCAGATATGGCAAAGAGAATTTGAATGGATTTAAGCATAGCAACTAGTGAAAAGGTTTCATTATAGTTTATACCATGCATTTGTTTGAAACCCTTTATTACTAGTATTACTTTAAAGGTATACACATTGCCATCCATGTCAGTTTTCATTTTGAAAACCCATTTGTACCCAATAGTTTTTAACCTTCAGGTGGATTAATCAAAGTCCATTTATGTCTATTATACATTTGCATCTTTGATTTCATGGCTTCTAAACATTTCTCAAAGTCTAAATTGTCTATGGCCTGTTGGTAGGTTGTAGGCTCACTTTGATCCACAATCATCACATTATTATTATCTGTTTGTTATGAGAAATCCATATCTCTCAGGATTATGATGTGTCGTACTAAACCTTTTAGGACCTTATGGTACATGTGTTGATTCAACAGTTACTTATTGATCCAGTTGTGATTCCATATGTGGTACAATGTTATTTTATGGTTCTTGAATTTCTTCAAGTTGTACCTTACTCCCACAAGTTCCTTTGGAAATATATTCCCTTTCCAAAAAGACAGCATCCTAAGCAATAAACATTTTATTCTTAGAAGCATTATAAAAGTAATATCCTTTGGTTTCTTTAAGATATCCTATAAAAAGGCATTTATCTAATTTGGTTGTTAATTTATCTGAAATTTGACGCTTCACTTAAGCCTCACATCCATAAATCTTAAGATAAGATAAACTAGGAGAATGCTCATTCCATATCTTATATGGTGTCTTTTCAACTGCCTTTAATGGAGCTCTGTTCAAAAGGAATGCAATAGTTTCTAGAGCATAATCCCAAAAGGAGATTGGAAGATTTGACTGACTCATCATAGATCGAACCATATCCAATAAAGTTTGATTTCTCCATTCAGACACATCATTCCATTGTAGTGTTCTTGGTAGAGTCAATTATGAAATTATTCCACAATCTCTAAGATGATCAATAAACTCTTGGCTTAAATACTCATCACCTCAATCAGATCTTAGTGCTTTAATATTCTTACCAAATTGATTTTGTACTTCATTTTTGAAAATTTTGAACATTTCAAAAGATTCAAATTTATGTTTCATTAGATAGGTATAGCCATATCTGTTGAAATCATTTATGAAAGTAATGAAAAACTGATAACCTCATATAGCAGTCGAACTTAATGATCCACATATATCATAATGTATAAGGCCTAATAAGTCATTAGCTCTCTCGCCATGTCCAGTAAAAGGTGTCTTAGTCATTTTTCCTAAAAAATAAGATTCACATATTTCAAATGATTCAAAATCAAAAGATTCAACAGTCTATGTCAGTAGAATTTTGAAATGTGTTTCTCATTTATATGGCCTAAATGACAATGCCAAAGATAGGATGTGTTTAAATCATTAGATTTAAATTTCTCTGTATTAATGTTATAAATGGACTTTTTATTAGTGTCTTCAGTGTCTAAAACATAAAGACCATTAGTTCATGGAGCATTTCCATAGAAAACATCATCATGATAAATGGAGCATTTATTATTCCTAATAATAAACAAAAACCATTCTCACCTAAACAAGAAACATAAATGATATTCCTACTTATAGTAGGTACATAATAATAATTTTCCAAACTTAAAACAAGTCCACTAGGAAAAGTTATATCATAAGTTCCTAAAGCTAAAGCAGCAACTCTTGCTCCATTTCTAATTCATAGGTCCATTTCACCTTTAGCCAAGATTCTACTCCTTTTAGACCCCGCACATTGGTACAAATGTGAGATCCAAAACCGATATCTAATACCTAAAAATTAAAAGTAGATAAATTGACTTCTATAACATGAACACCTAAAGTTATAGTCACACTACCCTTCTTCTTTAGATTATCCATATAAAGCTTACAATTTCTTTTCCAATGGCTTGGCTCATTGTAGAAAAAACATGTTCCCTCTTTTGGTGATTTTGTCTGGGGTGTAGGTTTAGGCTTGGGATTGGGCTTCTAAAAACCTTGAGAAACCTTAATCTTGCCTTTACCTTTTCCTATCCTTTTCGTACGTTCTCACTTATTAAACAAAAAAAATTATAAAATATATCAAATAAATTATTTTATTATTATTAATACTAATAAGTAAAAATTCTATTTATGGCCTTAATTTCATTATTAATAACAAAAAAAGAAAAAATAACAAACTGCAACAAAAATCAATAACTACAATTTTTTGTTAATTTTTGTTGTTTTATATAATTTCAGTTGTTATTTTTTTTGTTTCCATTTGTTTATTTTGGTTCAAAAAATAAGAACAAAAAACAACAAAAAAAATTATGAAATATATCCAAAAAAAATTATTATTTTTATCATTAATACTAACAAAAGTAAAAATGTTATTTATGCCCTTAATTTTATTATTATTAATGAAAGAACAATTGAAAAAACTATAAAAATCAACAACTGCAAAATTTTGTTGATTTTTGTTGTTTTGTTATTTCAGTCATTGTTTTCAGTTTAAAAAACAAAAAATAACATCAAAAAACAAAAAAAAAAGTTATTATTTTTATTATTAATACTAATAAAAGTAAAAATTTTATTTGTGCCCTCAATTATATTTATGGCCTTAATAATAGAACGATGAACAAAAAAAAACAACAACAACAATAAAAATCAGCAACAAACAACATCCAACAAATAATAATAAAAACTTGTTAGACATGTTAATAAACAAATCAAATTAATTAAAAAAAAAACTAAAATCCTTATTCTTTAAGATAATAAAAGGGGAAATTTTTGTCATAATCATTCAATTGAAGAAAAAAAGAGTAAAAAATATATATATATGGTACGTTGAGAAAGATGCAAACCATTTAAGGAAAAGAAAATACTTCATATTTGAAAGAAAGAACTTTAAAAACTAATATTGAAAGATTTGCTAGTCAATGTCATTTTTCATAAAGTTTTTACGTTTTGGTCTATATATAAAATGATCCCTTTTTTTCTAGGATTTGTTCCCACTTCATCCTCCAACACTCCCCCTCCAGTGTAACTAGGCTTTACCTCATTTGGGTCTAGTTGACACTTGCTTCCTCATGGAATTGATCCAAACTTACCTCCTCTTTTGGGCTTTATGGCTTCCTTCATTCTCTTCAAACTTAATCTATAAACCTCTCCAAATTAGGATCTTCTAACTTATTAGAGCATTATGGGATCTAATAGCATGTTAAGAATTCATGGATCCATAAAATCAAACATGTTTGGGCTTCAAACTAGATTTAAGTGTTGGGTTCCATGAACTTCAATATGCTTGGACTTCAAACCAAACTTTTGTGTTAGGCTCCATGAGCAAACTTAAATGTTAGGCCTTGCATTAACTAGTATTTGAACTTTGATTTCTCTAGTATACCATGTTAAGAATTTAAGGCTCTATAGACTCAAATATATGTGACCTTCAATTTGGGGTTGAGTATTGGTCCTTGTACCAAGCATACCATGTTAAAAATTTGGGGTTCTATGGACTTAAAAATGAGTGGGCTTCAGAGTGGAGTTGAGTGTTGGACCTCATGCCAACTTCTCCAAATTGGGATCTTCTATCCTGTTAGGGCACTGTGGACTCTACTAACATGTTAAGAATTTAGGATTTAATGAATTTAAATATGAATTGGGCTTTAAACTGGACTTAAGTGTTGGGCTCCATGAACTTGAACATGTTTGGACTTTAAATCAAACTCGAGTGTTAAGTCTCACACCAACTAGTATTTGAACTTTAATTTGTTTAACTTACCATATTAAGAATGGACTCAAACATGAATGAGCTTTAAATTGGGGTGGAGGATTGAGCCTTGTACCAACTGGTGCTAAAACTTTAATTACTCCAGTTAGGCCTCCAAAATAGAATGATAAGACTTGTCTTCCACCAAAACAGCCCAAACTATTTAATCTTAACCACTATAAGAATGATTTTTTTTCATAAGTTAAAGCAAAATATATCTTTATGTCTCTTTCTGGTTTTGTTCAACTAAAGTAATTAGAATTCAATAATTTTTGTTTACCTATGATTTAGGCTAAAAACCCTTTCTCCAAATTAGAAGGATTATATTTTTAGTAGGACTTCAATCTTTTTTTTTTTTTTACCTTTTAGTTTTAGTATTGAGAGGAATGTTACATTTAGTGGGACTTATACCTTAGAGCCCAATTTTAGAATTAGCCTTTATTAGACTATGCTACAAGTTTCAATTTTATTTGTTAATGCATTTCATTTAAGATTTAAAAAAGCATAAAGTGTTTTTAAAAAATTAAAAATTAACTTGCATTTTTTCAGCACATTAGCCTTAAAATTAATGAGCACAACTCATAAAGAAAGCTAAATTTAAAAAACATCAATGAAACATATCCTTGTATTATAGCAATGCTTCTTTAATCCAAATTAAGGATTTGAAACCACTGATCCATCAGGAGTAATGGTGGTTGTTTCCATGTCATATGCCCACCAACCATCAATACTATTGCCATTAGTAAAACATATGCAATTTCTTCTGCAACCAACTCTACTTCCTGTAACAGAGATACAACAAATAGCATCCAAAAACAATGTCACATCCCGAAGGCTATCTCTTTTACTCTATGTAAGTTTATCAGTTTTCACATATTAAACTTCCACAAAATCCAATTTATGAACTGAGCCTCTCGATGTCCTACAATCACATATTTTATTAATTGTTTGATTAATGATATCCTATATATCTCAAACAAAAATCAGATAAAAAATTCTATAAAATTAGAAGTTGAAAATTCTACTTATAAATTGTAGCCAATTAAGTTAACCAAAAGTATCACTGCTTTTGTTGTTCAATTACTACTCCTCTGTAAAAATATATGATTCATTGAAATTGCAAAATTATTTTCACATACTTTAAAAAAATTCATGTTGTGGATTTATAGAAAAAATGTCTATATATTAATATTGAAAATTTCAAATGCCTATAATTTTTTATAATGTATTTTATTTTTTATATTTTAATACAAAAAATATCTTAATTTATCTAATATATAATAATATTAAAGCTTTGGCTTTTTTTTCTCGTCTCGAGAATTAGGTCTATAAATTTTAGGCTTGTTTATCTTCGTTAATCAATCATGTGTTCATTAATTCACACTACACACTGCATCAATTTCTATTTTTTTCAATTATTTCAAACTCATTTGTTATTTTTCATGCATGTTTAATGCAATCAAAGTTCTTTTCTTTACAATTCTCTAGTTATTTCCTACAATTCTCCAAAGTTCTTTAATTTTATCATGGAATCCTATAGTTCTATACATCTTGTATTTAACTCCTTTTAATTTTCTAGATCTAGTTCTCTAAATTTACTTTTCAAGGAACATCAATTAAATGTAGTTGTTGGAGAATATATCCCACATTGAAAATGTGCAAAGTAATAAAGGGCTTATAAGTGGTGTAGATTAAACCCTAACACGAGCTAATTGGTTTTGTATTACATGGGTTCAAGCTCATTTATAAGTCCACATATGTATGTGTAGGTCAATACTCTCAAACCCCATGGATTTGTTTAACATGGTATCAGAGCAAGTCTGGCCCGGATTCTTAAATTTCTTAGTTATCTGTCTAGATGTCCAGTCCCAACGGTCCAATTCGGTATTGTCGGTGCCTTTAAATTAAAAAATGTACGAGTTTCAAGTGACAACTGTCAAATCCCAGTTGCACTTAAAGGGGGAGTGTTGGAGAATATATCCCACATTGAAAATATGCAAAGTAATAAAGAGCTTATAAGTGTTCTAGATTGAACCTTAACATAAACCAATTGGTTTTGTGTTATATGGATTCAACTCTATTTATAAGTCTACGTGTATGCGTGGGTTAATACTTTCAAGGCCCATGAACTTGTTTAACAGTAGCTACTGTACAATGAATTTAAGGATCCGATAAGTTTGGGTCTTTTAGCTTATAAAACATCATTTGTTAGAGCCAGTATAACTCCTCCTCAATAACATTCTGAAGTGCAATCGTCAATTTAAAAGGAGAGGGTTGCTCCTTGTATGCAGTCCATCAATACTTAGGTGGTATAATCTTCTTATTATTAATTATAAATATTGTTTGTTAGAAGTTAAGATTTAGGTTGGTGTATCTCACACATTCAGTAAACTCAAATTTCTAGAAGTCAAGGCCAGAGGGAAACAAATATAAACAAATAATCTATCATTAATGGAATATTTCATTGATCCTTTTTTTTCTAAAAGAGTATTGTGAGATACTAGGTTTGAATTCTTCCATCTTTAACTTGTAAAATTAATTTTTACCTAATTAAAATAGAAGATTATCTTATATTATGTCATCTATTAATATAAAAGTCATTTAATTTCTCTACTATTCCTTAAAAAAATTCTCTACTAATTAAGAATTATAAAATATGAAAAAATTTAAATTGAAAAATGAAATTCCTAAATTTCAACTATTAAAAAAAATTAAAATCCATTTCCTTAAAAAAAAAATTCAAATCCAAAATAAAATTCCTAAATATATAAACATGAGAGAATTCAAAGCCAAATTAAAATTTCTAAACTTTGAGGCAAGTGTGATATCGTAGCCAATTATATTCAAACCAACACAGGAAAGGGGCTAAAAAGAATTGGGTTGTCATCTGTGTTGCTTGACTTTTTCCCTCTCACTGGAAACTTGAGACAGGCATTTGGAAAATTATTATATGGAAATTCCTATTCCAGGATTGGTTATGGATAATTTATGTTTTTCCACATGTAAAAATTGAATCCTTTTCCAGGATTGGTAATGGATAATTTATTTATTACCACCCGTAAAAATTGAATCTTTTCCAGGATTGGTAATGAATAATTTATGTATTTCCTCCTCTGAAAATTGAAAATGGATTTATGTTTTGAGCTGAATACTTCCACTTTTCAACTTGACATCCTAAAATCACATATTTGATTAATTATTTGATTAATGATATCATATATATATCATACTAAAATCACATAAAAAAGTTCTATAAAATTAGAAGTTGAATTCTCTACTTATAAATTGCAGTCCATTAATCTAGCAAAAAATTATCCACTGATTTAGTTGTTCAATGACTACTCTATAAAAATATATAATTTATTAAAGTTGTAAAATTATTTTCACATACTATAAAAATCAAAATTCATGTTGTGGGGTTTATAGAGAAAGGTCTATTAATATTAAAAACTCAAATGTTTATAATTTTTATAATTTTTTTAGTTTTCTATTTTAATACAAAAAAAAAATCTTAATTTATTTAATATTTAAAAATTTTAGAGTTTTTTTTACATCTAATGTCCTTGGTATACATGAGCCACAAGCACGTCTATTATTTTGGAGTTTGAGCTTGGTAGATCCATAGTAAAGTGAAATTCTCTCAGTGTATATGTTCTCTATACGTAAGACTCAAACTTCAAATTTTAATCTAAATTTCTTGTTATTTAAACTAATAGATGTTAGTAATTTTAGAAATTTCACATATGTATATTTAACACAAAAAAATAATAATAATTTGATTAAAAATACTACACATTATTTATAGAATATTAGATTTATTTTTTAAAATTATTAATTTATAATGTTGTATTGACATCTATTACGAAAAAAAAAATGCTATGAAGCTTGGCTGTTTAAGTCATCTTCGATTGGATGACTATGGCTCTCTTAAAGCGTAATATACCAGGAAATGGAAAATCCTTTTTCCACATTTGAAAGAAAATGATAATTTGAAAAAATCATTACTTCATTTTTCAATTTAACCAATCATATATAACCTATATGTGCATTTCCAGTACCTGTCCATCCTTTCACTTAACTTTTTTACTAGTTTTGTTGTGTGTGTATTTGAAGATTTATCTTACACTCTATTTTTTCAAAATAAATGAGTTTTTACTTAAATTTATGCCCAAATAAATTATTTTTTAATAAATTATAATAAATTATATTTGATTTAAATGAATAGTTTATGAAATTTGTTTTAAATGAATTTCATATTCTATTATATTGTATTTGGTATAAATTTAGAATTCAAGTTAATTTTTAATTTTGGTAAAAAATATCCTTTTAAATAGATTGTATTTTTTTTCCTTTTTTAGTTTCATATTGTATCATTAAAAATGTGATTATTTAAAATTTAAATTAACATTAAAATATTAATGTTACAATTTATAAATTTTGAGCACTGTGAAGATAGTGAGAGTTGACACCACTCTTGAGGTCATACGTTACTATTATGTGCTTTTTATTAAGATATAATATTTATCAAAATTCATTTGAAAATGAACTTTATTAGAATATATATTACTATGGCGCAAGCGCACCAACGAAAGAAAAATTCGGAAATTCAGCAGGCGCATGTAGTTGAGTTTTCCGGTAATAAAATTGGAACATATTTGAAAAAAGAAGGTTTCATGGTTTTGAGTACACATATGGTCTTGAGAAAGAGTTCAAACTGAAAGAGTAATGGCGTCTAGGAATGACTAGGGTTTAGAGGAGGACGAAAAAAAACGATGAGAAGAGGTGGTTTTTGCAAAGAGAGACAGCTAGAAAGAGGATTTTCTTTTTTTTTTTTTAAGAAATGAGAATGGTAAAAAAATAAAAAGTTACTTTTGAAAATAAAAATAATAAGGAATATTTTAATTATTTAGAAATATAGACTTAAAAGTTGTGAAATGCATTAAAAAATACAAACAATTTCATTAGAATTGGATCTAACTAGAATCAATTCTACAAAAACTAAATATATATTATTTGAAATTGTAAATAAATTTTTTACGAAATTCATTTAAGTATATTTTGTAATTTTTTATAGTATAAATATTTTCCATATCAGTAATTATATGAGGATCAAGTCATGTGTGCCTATAGAAAGGACAAATTTTTTCAATATTTATTTTTTATATATATAAGATTTCAATTCAAAATTTTATTTAACATAACTGAAACTCTTTATTTGAATTTTGAACCAGTCAGTCTTATCATATATGTACTCTTGATTTACTACGTGCTCATGAACAAGTTTTATATTTGCTCATCAAGCAAATACACCACAGTTTTGATGATAGAGAATAATTAACAGAAATTTCCAAGTTGCTCAACTTATGGTGGAGCATGCAGACAACGGTTTGCGTGACAAAGAACAATTAACAGAGTCAGTAAAGTTGCTCAACTTATGGTCGATTTTTGTAATGAATTAAGAAAAAAAATATATTATATCAAATATTATATCTACACGTCTTTAAAGTCAAGTCAAGGAAGATGAATGTGCACATTAATTCTTTTGCGGTTCAATATTCCTATTAAAAATACTCCAATTTTCCCAAAACAAGAATTTTTTAAGCTTTAATTTTTTTTATTACAGAAAGTTGAGTATTTAAATGATAAAAATTTCTCATATGGATTTGATCTCTTATGTCGAAAATGATGAATTCTTTCATCAGTGTTATGTTAAATGGACGTAATGGCTCCGGGAGAAGTACTTGTTGGCAAGGGTAATATATATAATTCTAATAAAAATTTTAGCTCTCATGATATATGGTTTAATTGTACAGTAACATAGTTGAGATCTTTTTTTTTTTTTTTTTTTTTTTTTTGCTTATTTAAAAAAAAGGAAAAAAATTAAATCAACTTGTCTTTCATTTTTAGCACTGATTACATCAACTCTTCTTAACATATAAAAAATATACAATTTTTTATACAACCCAGGTAGAAGGAATCTCTCCCAGCTTTTTAAACTACTAATAATTAATGAAATAAAAGATTTTTAACTTTTTAAAATCTCTTTTCAAGTGTTATAGGAAGATAAAAAGACAACAATACCTTTATATACTAGCGAATAATTAAATTTTAATATTTCATTACAGTGATAAAAATTGAAATCTAATATTTGTCATTAAATTTACAATTTAAATTAGTTTTTTTATTATTATTATATAGAGTAAAATTAATTTATTTGGAACAAAAATATGTACGTAACAGTTATTCAATCGAGATGATCAAACTAATTGAACTATATATTTTTACTCAAGTGAAAGTAGAAGTTGTTTTTGCTGTATGGCAAATAATTAAATACATTAAATTTTTGGATGACTATATATATACACACACAATATTTAGTATAAGAACATAATTTTTGTTGATAATTTTATTTGATTGGACTTGAAGAGCTCGCACTATGATCATTTTAATGAAATAAAATATGAATTTTTTTAGGAGAGATTATTACATATACTGAGTGTATTAAAAATAAAATACATATTTATTTATTATAAATATCACTATTGGATGTAGGAAAGAATTTGACTTTTTAGAGACCCATATTTTTTATGTTTGGATCTCGAAATTTATCTATATTTACACATGTGTTATGATATATTGAGTTAAAATTAATAAAGAACAACGATATATGTCGTAAATTGTAACATATATTGTTCGTCGTAAATGTGACAAATAATTACTTTAGTCCTTAAAAAATAATCAATTTAACTCCTATAAAAAAAATTTTACTTTCCTTTTTTGTCCCGATATAGAAGCCATCTATCTTTTAAAGAGAGTCATTTTTAAATTTTTACCTTTTAAGATTTACTGTTGGATGTCATAACTTATGAAATCCAACATTTTCCATTAATAAATTAGTTATTATTTGCTCTAAACATTACTCTCTATGTAATTTTTAACAGTAGTAATGTTTGTACTACTCGTTAACAATATATATATATATATGATCACTGCTCTTTAATGATGATCAGAATTTGTGTAGCTCAACTCCAAATTCCCATGCGATGACTTCGATCATCATGGCTAAGTACACTTCTTCTTCTTCTTCTTCTTCTTCTTCTTCTTCTTCTTCCTCTTCTTCTATTGTATTAATTTTCGTTATCGTTTTCGTACTAATTTGTCATGCAACTTCAGTGTCATTCAACCCCATAATATTTTGAGGACATAAAATGCGAAGGGAATGCATCCATTTCTGGATCTGTCATCCATCTTACGGAAAACAAGCTTTTTCAGACTGGTCATGCCACATACTTTCAGCAAATGCATCTTTGGGACGGCCCTTCAGGAGCTCTTGCAGACTTCATCACCAATTTCACCTACTTCATCAATAAAGAGAACAACTCTCATAATGCAGATGGGTTCGCCTTCTTCCTTGGTTCACATAACTACACAATGCCTGAAATACAGCAAGGCAGCGGTCTAAGACTCGCAAGTGGAACCCGGTTATTGGACTCTAAAGAAAATCCATTTGTTGCTTTGGAGTTTGATACTTTTTTTGACAATGAATGGGATTACGCGAAGGGCCTGCATGTAGGCATTGATTTCAACTTCCTAAACTCTTCAAGAACTGCGCTTTGGAATGGTAGTGTGGATGGCTGGAAGTTTAATTCTGTAATTAGCTATAATTCTAGCTCCAAAAATCTGTGTGTTTACTTCACTGATTTACTTCTTGAAAATGCCCTATCCCCACAGGAACTCTGCCATGAAGTTGATCTCAGGAAATATTTATCCGAATCGGTTGTTTTCGGCTTCTCAGCCGCAACAGGAAGTCTTTCCGAGTCCCATACCATCCATTCATGGTCTTTCGATTCAACTCTTCAAACCCAGAGAAAGTAGGCAAACAAGTGGCTGGATGGGTCTTGGGATTGCTAGTTTGTGGTTCTGTTCTTATATTATTATTTGCAAGTTTTGTGCTGGATTTGGCTTTGCAGGTATAAGAAGGAGAATACAGAGCAACATGAACAAGAGTCCAATGAATTTAAGAAGTTACTGACTGGAGCTAAAGATATTT
Organism: Mallotus nudiflorus; assembly: GCA_947683625.1. Taxonomy (NCBI): domain Eukaryota; kingdom Viridiplantae; phylum Streptophyta; class Magnoliopsida; order Malpighiales; family Euphorbiaceae; genus Mallotus; species Mallotus nudiflorus. Next base: position 114,942 of record CANTUR010001529.1, read on the forward strand.
CACATGATGTTTTGGCTTTTGCAACCAATAATTTCGACGAGAAACAGAAGCTTGGAGAGGGAGGATTTGGGGCGTTTACAAAGATTTTCTGAAAGATGAGAACATTTATGTTGCCGTCAAAAAGATATCAAGTGGATCTGCTCAGGGTATGTCTGAGTATGCAGCTGAAGTAACAATCATTAGCGAACTCAGGCACAGGAATTTGGTTCAACTGATTGGTTGATGTCATGAAAAAAAAGATCTACTTATTGTTTGAGTACATGCCTAATGGCAGTTTAGACTACCATCTTTTCAGCAGCAAAAGCTTGTTGAATTGGGGGCAGAGGTATAAAATTGTTCAAGGACTAGTATCAGCATTGGAGTACCTGCACCAAGGATGGAGAAATTGTGTGCTACACAGAGACATCAAGTCCAGCAATGTGATGTTGGATTCAGAGTTCAATCCTATGCTTGGAGATTTCGGTTTGGCTCGGCTTGTGGATCATGATCACTCTCGATCTCAAACATTACTAGGTGGAAGCATTGGATACATGGCTCCTGAGTGTCTTGAAATAGGGAAGTCAAGCAAAGAGTCAGATGTCTTTAGCTTCGGTGTTGTTGCCTTGGAGATTGCTTGTGGAAAAAAGCCGTGTGTGCATAAAGCAGATGGGAGCCAAGTACACATTGCAAAGTGGGTGTGGGAGCTCTATGAAAAGGATGGGATTGTTAAGGCAGTTGATCAAAAGTTGCAGGGAGATTTGATTGAGGAACAGATGGAGCGCTTGTTGATCACTGGACTCTGGTGTGCTCACCCAGATTTCTCCTTGCGCCCTTCAGTGAGAGAAGTAGCTAATGTGCTTTATTTTCATACTCCATTACCTGAGCTTCCGACAAAAGCTCCTAGCCTAATACATTCTCTTCCTACACAATATTGTTAGGAAACTTGGTTACCAGTTAACTAAGAATTACTAGCTAATTTGCTTGATTACATGTTTGTTATTTTCTGTTTGAATAAGCCCTGATTTGTAGGGTGCAGTTTAGTCTTTGATTTATTCTTCCTTAAACTTAGCCACGATACAGGTAGTGAGAATCGTGATGCATTTGTTATCATTTCTGCTTTGTAATGGCTTTATAAAAGCCTCATTTGAGTTAATGAACAAGATATGTTTTAAAGAACTACAAACAATGTACTATCCTCTGTTTTATCAAATATCCCCCGCATTGTCTTCCATCAAGTTAACTCTCAAAAAAGGTGTAATCCGAAATCCTATCCCAGTTCCCCAAAATTAACTATGTCTTCTACAGCCCCTCTCTTGTACAACCTTTAAGATGCATCTAATGACTTCTGCATTTTCAGCTATTTTCCATGTAAGTTTGCAATCTTGATTGACTTTAGCAGTTTAGCAAAAAAGGCAATTTGTAAAAATAATTAGCATTTTCCTTGTAGAAAACTATCATTAATTTTTACATTTTTCCCGCCTCTAGTATTCACTAGTCACAAAACTAATTTGGATTAAATTGGATGACCTCATAAGAGGGATAAAATTTTCCAACACATATTTTCTAATACACAAAATTTGAACTTGATGGCTTATTCAAAAGAATTCAAACTTCTTGTCACTCATATCAACAGTCAGAAGGTCATGAAAAATAATAATAATAATAATATTATTATTATTATTATTAAGGGTCAAATTGGACCCTCAATTATGCCCTAAATTTAACATTGGACCTGAAGTTTTTTTTGGTTCTAAGAGAAACTTTTTCTTCTAAAATTGGATCATATTGAACCTTATCTTGAAAAACTCTTACAATTAAGTCCTATACGTTAAACAAAATTTTAATTTTGATGGTTAACTAATAAAAAATTATTTAGGTTAATAAATAAAATTGATAATTTTTTCTCAAATATATATATCATCTAATTATAAAAATTTTGTAAAAAATTCTCAAAATTACAAAAATTCTCAAAAATATGAGTAGTATATTATCCGTATATGATCAGTATATTATCTATATATTATTAGTATATTATCTATAATGATCAGTATTTTGATTTCTTACACTTTTATTAAGTTTCATAAGAATACTGAATCATATTATTATATTTTTTTCAACTATTTATATATCAAATGATATTTATTTATGAATAAAAATAATGAATTATAACTGTAAGACATGAACTAAATATCTCTTTTTTTGTCAATTTAAAATATGAATAACCAGCAATTTTGTATATATTTTTGTCCATCAAACATATAATATGTATATTTGTTTATACCATATCTTAATTACAGTAAGTCATTAAAAACCAACTTCTAATTCAATAAAACAATTACTAATTTTCATTTGGTCATTATATTATCCATATATAATTAATATATTATCTGTATATGATTATAATATTGGTTTCTTACACTTTTATTAAGCTTCATAAGGAATATAGAACATTCTCATTATATTTTTTTCAACTGTTTATATATCAAATGATATTTATTTATGTATAAAAATAATGAATTATAACTGTAAAACATATACTAAATGTCTGTTTCAAATATATATATATTAAAAAAACACCAAATTTGTATTTTTTAAACAGTAATTACTTTTAGAAACAATTTCTTATTGCAAGGATCAAATGGTAAGTATTGTAGGAATATTAGTTGCATACCTTCTTTGAAAACAAGTGTTGTAAGTGCTGCAAATAGATGACCAACAACCAGTAAAGCCAAGTGTGGAAAGCTTGAAGGATGCGTTTAATATCTCAGTTGCACATATGTTAACTCAAAGTTCCCAAAGTTAAGCAGCTCCCAAGTGCCTAAAAATGGATCACGATTTTTGTCAATTAATTAAGTACAAATATTGAAACTACAATTACAAATACATCATTATTTTTGCCAATTAATTTAACAATTACAATTACGATTACGATTTTAGCATTTATATAACATTTTAAAATTAAAAAAAAATAAATTTAATTAAAGATTATATCACACAAACGGTCTATATCTTGAGAGATTTTTTTTTTTTTTTGAATTTTTCATTTAATTTATTCCGTTGAGTAAAATATCCTTCTCTTTCTTTTTGTGTATTTTGTAATGTTCCTTTTTTTGAGAGAGAGGTTGTAATGTTCTTTTGTTATAAAGGAAACTAGTTTGTTTTTACTATGAAGCTAAAAAAGAGGGATAAATTTGACCTTATCCAAAGAAATATATACAAACAAATTTTTTTTCATGTGAAGTTAAAAAAGAAAGGATAAACCCTTATTGAAATAAAATATATAAACTAGTTACTAAGAATTTCTTTCTTTATAATTTAATTTGAAAAATATAATATTTATATTTAATGGTGTAATTTATGGTTACTTTATTTTTTATAAAGTAAAGTTTACTTCATTAATAGTCACAATTAGATGATTTAATACATTTTCATCTAATGGTGATAAAAATAAAATAAATAAAACTCAAAGTCACCCAAAAATTTACCATATTTAATTATTAAGAAATTTAGACAATTAATAAAAAATAATATGTTGAAAATGTTGTCAATTAATGTATTATTTTTCTACAGGCATGTGTAAGATCAAATTCTTTAAAAATATACAAGAATTGAAACAAGTTAACGTGTGTTTCATTACATGCATTAATGTCAAAAAGAGGGCAAACATGATATGGTTTGTCACTCGTCCACTTGATCTCCAAATGACAATAATAACAAATCATAATCATGAAGCCATGAGATTTCCACATAACAATAATTGTCAAATTTATAAATGTTAAAAGTACATATATTTTTTAACAAATATTGAGAATTTAAAAAGACATGATGCTATAAGTAATTCAAATAGTAAAAAATATGGACATCCTGTAAAAGATATGGACATCCTGTACAGAAAACTATGAATTGAATTCATTCCCTTACCTTCTTCCTTTATGGTGTTGTGATTTAACTACTTGATTTCGTTGTTAAAACAAAAAATTATAGGCATTAATTAGTAAGCAAATTTTGTAAGATGATGTTGTAGTATTTAATAAGTAACATACCTCTATCAAGTATCAACTATAACGCACTAATTAAAATCAAATACTCATCTACCAGTTATATATTTGGATTTTTTAATTTTTTTTAAGTTTAATTTTTCTCCAATCCTTCTCTACATAGTCGGGACATCAAAATTCAATCCCTCCAAAATTTGTATATTCTCTTTAAAAACAGCGGGACAACTAAAAGGTTAAAACCCTTTCCATTTGAGAGTTCGGCAGTGTTTTCTACTGCAAAAAAATTTTCACATCCTCCTCACCTCTTCTTTTTAGCAAAACCATTTCTTCAACCTATGTATAGCTAGCTGCCTAGCTGTTCCACCTATAATGAGGTTAGAAATTTATATCTTTTTATGCATAAATATTGGATATAAGTGATTGCAAAAAGGTCTGAATTTTGAGCATTGTTGTTTTTGTGACTGCGAAAAAAAAAAAAAAAGGCTTAGTTTTATTGATTGATTTGAGAGTGATAACATATATCAGGAATATTTTCTTCACTTGTAATGCAAGCTGTTTTTTTTTTTAAGGATTTAAATGCACAGGCTTTGATCTTGGAAGAACCCATCATGAGATTAAACGAAGAAGCAGATTTCTTGCTTGATCTGTGGCTTTCAAAATAATGATCCTGCAAAGGTTTTATGAAGGGAATAGTCCTAACAAGGATGGCGCAGTGGAAGGGTTTCTTGCATGGTTTTGGTTCTGGTATTGACTTTGTAATTTGATACTAAATTGGTGGTTACTTTTCCAATAGGTTTGTTTCATTCTAATAATTTTAATTGATTATTCTCAAATTTATTGATTGCTTGATGTTTCATTATTTTCTCTTAAATAATTTGTCTTATTTTATCAAATATTTAGAAGTTCTTTATTGGTTTTTTATTTTTTGACTTGGTCTAACCTCAAATTGGTATACTCCTTAATATATTGGCCTGCATTGATAGGGTTAGTTACCTTCTTATGGACTATATGTAGTCATGTCTATGATCTCTTTGTTTGCTGCAATTTTTGCTTTCCGATCATTTGATGTTCAAAGTTTGCTTAATGAGGAAGCTTTGCAAAAATTTCATAGTTAGTCTTTTGGATATCTTATATGGATAGTTAGCAATAAGTAGAAAAACATATTTTCCTAAATTTCTTTTATTTAATTACTTTATATTTATGTTTCTTAATATGGACATTTTCATTTGTTTGTTACAAATTTTAGTAGTGTCATTGCAAAAACGATTGCCAATTGAAATATTTTGGGATGGATAAGTGTGATTATATATAATAGTATTTTAAAGTAAACAAATAACAAAAAAAATATAATTATTAATAATACTATTATCAAAGAACTCATATTTGTAGACAATTCTATTGAGGAAGTAAATATTTTTTGTATATATTAGGAAGTAAAATATTTATATACAATTAGGAATAAAGTATTTATTTTATTTAGGATATTATTCTATTTTTAGTTAAGATGTGATTAGGATTCCTATGTGTATATAAGGGTAGTAACCCTTCTTTGAAATATATGGAAAAATATTTCACTTAAATGTTTTCTCTTTTTCTCTGAATTTTATTCTACGTGGTATTAGAGTATATCCATTGAAATCGAATTTTTTTATTAAATCCTTGAAATCGTATTTGTTTTTTTTTTTCCTTCAAAATTCTTTGAATCCCTTTGAATTCTCAAAATCATGACCATCGTATTTCACTCAGAATTTAATAATGCTCAGAGTGAAATACTTCGGAAGGATCCACCTCTTGATCTCGAGTCTAGTTATTGCATATGTATGGAGGGATCACAACTAGCACTATACAATGGAAGAGCCGAAAATATTGCTGGACAATATTGTACTTGTAGCAGCTCAGACTCATTCACAGTTCAAAGGGAAAATATCGAGTAAATCCATCACATACACCTGTACTCATTATGACAAAGTTGGACACTCTAAGGAACGATGCTATGAAATTGTGGGATATCCAGAATGGCGGGATTTCAATAGAAAGCCTCGTAAAAAGCTCAGAAAGGCTGCATTTGTCACCTCTAGTGGTACTAAACCAAGTGGTGATCTTAATGCAACATCAGGTATGATAAATCTTACTCGAAATAATACATGGATTATTGATACAGGTGCTACTAATCATATGACAAACTCCACTCAACATCTTACATCCATCTGCCCATCAACCTAACAAAATATTCTGACTACTAATAGAGGCACAGCATCGGTCACTCATGAAGGATCAGTATCTAACTCTGACTCTCTTAATCTAGATATTATTCTTGTTATTCCATCTCTTTCTTGCAATCTATTATCTGTTGGCCAAATCACTGAAACCTTGAATTGCATTGTCAAATTTTAGCCTAATTATTATGTATTTCAGGGGCATTACAACACACCAGATTATTGGCTCTGGTGTTAAACATGGAAAGTTGTACTATCTTGAGTTGCATGATAATTCAAGTCAGAAGTCAAGTCAATAAGGTTGGTGAAAGTTGCTCGACCAAAGACCAAGTAATCTTGTGGCATCGTCGTCTTGGTCATCTTTCTTTTCATTATCTTAAACAAATAAAAACGAAATTATTTTTGAATATCACAAACTTAGAATTCAAGTGTGATATTTGTGAATTGGCAAAAAGCCATCGAATCTCTTATATATCAAGTTATAATAAAAATTCAATTCTATTTATGACCATTCATTCAGATGTATGGGGATCTGCTCGAATTCTTACTCTATCTGGTGCTTAATATTTTATAATGTTTATTGATGAATGTACCCGGATGACCTGGGTATCACTACTTTCAAACAAGGGAGATATGTGCTCCACATTCTGAGATTTGTACAAAATGGTGGCTACGCAATACTATAGTAAAATATGAGTCTTGCAGTCTGACAATGCTAAGGAGTTTAACTCAAATCTAAACGATTTCTGCTGCGAGTAGGGTATTCACCACCAAGCATCCTGTGCTGGCACTCCCCAACATAATAGTATAGCCGAACGGAAGAACCGACAGTTATTGGAAGTCGTCTAAGCATTACTATTTGACATGAATGTTCCTCAAGAATACTGGGGAGAGGTTTTTCGATCCGCTGCATATCTTATAAACTGGACACCATCAAAAGTACTCAATTTCAAAATGCCTCTTCAAGAACTTGTCATACCTCCACCTCTCAATATTCTAAAGCCCCGAGTCTTTGGATGCTCGACATATGTTCATCAGACACTCGGCAAATTAGATCCTCAAACTATCTGGTGTATCTTTGTTGGTTATACGGATCTATAAAAGGGATATCGATGTTATGATATGAACGCAAAGAAGATGTATGTAACTCGGGATGTTCGGTTCCATGAAAATGCTCCTTTCTTCTCTCACTTCGAGTGCTTTCTTTAGGGGGAGAAAAATTCAAACCTCTTTGAAATTAAAGATAGCATTCCGAATGTTCCGAATCTAAGTATCTTAGATATTCTAAGTCTCTCGAGTGTTCCGAGCATCTCACAGACATTTGATATTCTGAGTCCGAGCATCTCACATAGACAGATAATTAAAAATAATCCAAGTAATCAAGATAGTACATCTTCCCAACCCACACCAGAAGCTGAAGAAACTCCGGGTGCGAATATGTCACGACCCAAACTATGAGTCATGACCGGCGCTAGGGAATGAGAATTCTTTCGAATCCGGAACCTGTAGCAAGTCTTAGGAAATGAAATCATGCAATAAATAATTAAAAAGTACGACAGAATTAAAAATTTTCAAATCAATATATAAAATAAATACTCTAAATCCTTTCATAAACGAATACATATTTGTACAGTTTCAAATACAATTTCTCAAAGTATTTAATATCAAAAAAAAATAATACTCTTCTGATACAATAACACTACTACTGCAGTTTCTAGAATATAAATCAGAGTTTAAAATATACATTTGCATAAAATAGTCAGGACTGAAGAACACCAGTGAAGAACTCTACAACTAAGGTCTGACGATATGGGATCTCCTGAAAAAAAAATAATTGAGGAGGGTCAGACCTCACTGAGTGAATTATAATACTATATATACATGCAATCTAAAACATATCCACTCATGCATTCACATATATGTATATTTATTCACTCATTCCACACATATGCCGATTCTGCTTGTATAAATATACTAAGTGCAGAAAATGTTTAATTTAATTCATTAAGGATTCATAGAACCCTAATAATAACAACCTCAATCAATCCCAACATCGCTCTAGCCATACAGGCTCACTTGATTCTAAATAGAACACTTATTCCAATCTGGATAGCAAACTGACCTCGAGATACTAAGTCGATCGAGCTCCAGCAGTCATGTTGTCAGTGTGATTGGCCCCAAGACACTTAGTCAACCGAGCTCCAGCAATGATACTGTTTATCACCTCATATCTTAATCAACCCAATAGATCATTCATTCCACTATGGACAGTAAACTGGCTCGAGACACTAAGTCAACTAAGCTCCAGCAGTCTGACTGTCAGTGTGATTGGCCCCGCTATCACACTATCTATCATACCATTAATCTCAGTCAAATCAATCTAATCAATTGTAATCACCCAAAATTAACTCTCACTCAACCCTTATCTATCGCACCGATACGTACACGGTCCTAGTGCTACCCACTAGGAAGCACATTCTATTAATATCCTTCGTTTAAAATAAATATTCATTCAGAAAGTAATTAATGTAGAACAATATTCATAATAATAAAATCAACCATAAGTATATATATATATATACCTAAAATATACCCAGTATATTTCGGGTATATATATATATATATATATATCAAATAAAATATGAAATATACTAAAGGTAAACCATTAATATAGTTAAAAACAATTAAATGTGTATCAATAATACAATAGGCATTTACTTAAAAATATACTTAAATATACAATAGAATATATCCTAAGTGCACAAATTACTTAATAAAACAATTATGCATAATTATTCATTTAAATATGTGTCTAGGTTTAACATATATTCACAATATACCAAAGTGACCTAATTTTTCCAGCATGCATATATTCCAATTAATTCCTAAGTATACCACTAATGTTTTAGGTTTAAATTAACAATAAAACATGTATTTACTTGGAAATATATTAAAAATATAACAAAAATAAACTTAAAAACAATTTAAGTGTAGGTATATAATATAGCATGCAATTATTTAAAAATAAACCTAAAATATACTGAAACTATATCTAAAGTATTCTAATCATTTAATAAAATAATTATAACTAAATGTACATTTAAAACATGTATATATTACTAAAATGTATTAAACCTAAACCTAACTATTTAATGTGCATATATCATATTAACATGCATAATTATTCAATATGCATATATACCAAAAATACAACCCTAGGTATACCAAAAATCTTATCATTTAAAATCACTTTAAAAAATATATATAATGAAAATGAAGAACCCTAAGTGATGCATCCTATATGCAATACATATATATACAATATAATAATTCACTGGTGTGCGCTCCTCAAGACAAACTCGATGGGCTTGGTTCGTTAGACCTCGGTCTTGGTGCAGCTAGAAAAAGAAAAATAAAATAATAATAATCGTCAGAATAAACTTCTAACTCTATACTTCTAGGATTACTATAGATAGATTTAATCAAGAATTCAGAATTAGACTCGAACCGGTTGTCACATTTTATGAGAAATCTATCGAAATTTCGGTAGAGTCTCCTCTGTAAAATGGACATTTCCCTACAAAAGTAGGGCCGATCCTGCACAGAAAACACACTTCAGAAATACACAACCACAACCCCTCGGTCGGACTCTCAAACTACAATTTCACCGACTGAGGTTCACAATTCATGAGATAATTATAGAATACATTAAAATGCCAAAAATACCCTTAAGTAATCAAAACAACAAATCAAGTATTTAAAACACTGAAAATAATTATTTTACCGATAAATACATAAAAACCCTAATTTTAAATAACATATTATTAAAAATCCATAATTCTTTATAAATTCATAAATATTAACTAAAATACATTTTATAAATCCAAATTACACAATTAACCCTAAAACATATTAAAAACCGATAAAAACTCATTTATTTAGAAAAATCGTATATTGTATATAATTTGAAAATAGTTTACGAAAAATAGTTTTAATTAGTTAAAAATACTAAATAATTTGTAAAGATCATTTTTATACCTTAAATAACTATTAAAACCAATTTAATTACACTTTTAACTAATTTAGTGTCAAATTATCAAAATACCCCTAGTTACGTAAATTCCCTAAAATTAATCAAAAATTCACCAAAAATAGTATAATTACTCAAAATTAATTTTCTCAACATATAATTCAATAATATCAATAAATATACTCAATTAACCAATTAATTCCAATAAAACACATAATTAACCTAATTTTCCAAAAATCACATAAACTAAATAAATTCAAAATAATTATATAAAAATCATAAAAATTACAAATAAATTTCTAAAATTAATTTTAACACCTATAAACACCATAAATCACAATTTCATAATTTATTTAATTAATTTTCAAAAATTAGAAAATATTAATAAAATAATAAAAATTCACAAAAATCAAAATAATTCCCAAAAATTCCAAAGTGTAGATTAAGCTACTAGGATCAAAGTTTGTGAAGGGATTTTGCTTGAATCATTCAAATCAAAGCTCAAAAAAATTTAAAAACTCAAAGTGGCCGAAAATGTAAAATCAAAACCTAGAAAAATCTAGACCGCTTCAAGTGAAAAAAAGCTTCGAATCACACTCACCGAAGCTCAAGGAGAAGACAAAGACCAGTGGCATCGAGTTTGGTGGCCGGAAACGGCTTGATCGATGGTATGATCAATTTCGACTTCTCAAGGATATTCCGGCCAAAACACACCGGAAATGGAGGCTATAGGCATCGGGAAAGGCTAGAGGTGGTGGTGGCAAGCCAAGAGGCACACCGACGGTAAGGGTGGAGCTTGGCAGCAGCGGTGATGGTGAGGGAGGTGATCGGGAACTTGAGGAAGAAGACGAGGGCAAACTTATAAATAATGTGAACTTTTGTTTTGATAATAAATTATGTATATATATAACTATACTATATATTATAATATTATATAATATCACACACACAAATAATACTCACCACACACATATTTTAATAATATATACACATATATAATTAATTAATTAATTAATATTAAAACTAAATAATAAAAATTAATTTAATTAACTAAACCCTATCTTAATTTAAATAAATGTACATACATGTATTTTATTTAACACTTTAAAATTATATATGAGTTCATGCAAATTCGTAAAACTATTTAGAATAATTAATATTAAATTATTTACGTTTCAATTTTTTCGAAAATAAAATTTTTCGGAAAATTTTACGTAAATCTCTTAAAATAATATAAAATAATTAAAATTAGCTTTAATAAACATCAAACTCATAAAAATATCATAAATATGTATAAAAATTATTAACACTGCATATCCCGATGTAGTTTAAAATTATTTAAAAATTCAAAATATTACAGAATGTGCACAAAAAGGTAAACTCGTCTCCCTTAGTAACTCTTAATACCGAGCCTCGTTATCCTTCTAAAATCAATCAAGGGGTTCCGAAAAAACATTATGATGCAGACCTTCATACCAAAGCTAAATATCATATCAACAACTTCATATCAACCAACTGTTTGTCTAACTCACATACATTTACTGTAAATCAATTATCTACTATATCTATTTCGAGTAATGTGCAGGAGGCTTTAGATGATCCGGATTGGAAGAAAGCCATGAATGATGAAATAGAGGCATTACCAAAGAATCGCACATGAGATCTTATTCCTCTCTCTGAAGGAAATAAAATGGTGGGGTGCAGGTGGATATTTACTGTTAAACTCAATTCAGATGAAAGAATAAATCGGTATAAAGCTCGGTTGGTAGCAAAGGGATATACTCAAAAGTATGAAATTGACTATGAAGATACATGTGCCCCAGTAGCAAAAAATGAACACCATTCGAGTTCTTATTTCCTTAGCTGCCAACCTGGACTAGCCACAACGACAATTTGATGTGAAGAATGCATTTTTTAATGGAACCATAAATGAAAAAGTGTATATGGATGCACCACCCAGAACTAGATCTACTAGCTAAGTATGCAAACTAAAAAGGGCATTGTATAGACTCAAGCAATCGCCTCGAGCATGGTTTGGACGACTCTCAACTTTCATGAGAAAGCTCGGATATAAGCAAAGTGATGCTGATCATACACTATTCATCAAACAGAAGTTAGATAAAGTCACCATTCTGATTGTATACATTCATGATATGGTGGTTATTGGGAATGATCCGAGTGAGACAACAATCTTGTAAAAACAGTTAGCATCCGAGTTTGAACTTAAGGATTTGGGTAACTTGAAGTATTTTTTAGGAATTGAAGTTGTAAGATCAGCTCAAGGGATTTCCCTCTGCTAACGAAAGTATGTAATGGACCTTCTGATAGAGATGGGCATGCTTGATTGTAAGCCAGCCAAGACTCCAATTGAAGTTAACCATGGACTTTCAATCTTAAAAGATCAAGTCCCAACTAATAAAGATTAGTATCAAAGGCTAGTGGGAAGGTTGATTTACTTATCTCATACTCAACCAGATATTGCTTATGCAGTAAGTGTTGTAAGTCAATTCGTTCATTCTTTGAGTAAAGAACATATGGATGTAGTATACCGAGTATTAAGGTATCTAAAGTCTTCTCCGGGCAAAGGTTTATTCTTTGGGAGAAATAAGGATTATAAAATTACTAGCTATACTGATGCTGATTGGGCCGAAGATCGGACTAATCGAAAATCAACATCCTGGTACTTTATGTTTGTTGGAAAGAATTTAGTCACTTGGAGAAGTAAGAAATAGAAAGTCGTAGTAAGGTCAAGTGTTGAAGCTGAGTTTAAAGGAATGACTTATGGAGTATGTGAGTTGCACTGGATAAAATGAATTGTTCAAGATCTAGGACTAAAACATTTAAAGTCTATGTTGTTACATTTTGATAATAAGGCAGCCATAGCTATTGTAAACAATCTGGTTCAACATGATCGAACTAAACACGTAGAGGTTGACAAACATTTTATAAAAGATCATTTGAACTAAGAAACAATTGATTTTCCATTTGTTTCTTCTCAGACTCAACTAGCTAACATCCTCACAAAGGCTATATCCGGAAAATCGTTCTACAACTCACTTGGTAAGTTGGAAATGATTGACATACATTCACCAACTTGAGGGGGAGTATTGAGTAAGTAAATATTTTTTGTATATTAGGAAGTAAATATTTGTATACAATTAGGAATAAAGTCTTTGTTTTATTTAGGATGTTATTCTATTTCTAATTAGGATGTGATTAGAATTTTTATGTATATATATAAGAGTTATAACCCTTCTTTGAAATATATGGAAAAATATTTTTCTTAAATTTTCTCTTTTTTTCTCTGAATTTTATTATACAAATTTATTTTGAAATTATTTATTACTTTTATTTCTTATTTTGCAATGACAATTTGAAATGATAAATAGACAAAGCAAATCCTACTTGTAACACATTAATTCTTGTAGCTAATACTATTCATTACAAAAAAAATCATACCAAATATTTTTAGAAAATTATAATAAAATATTATTTGTAATGCATAAAATGTCATCAGAATTACTATTTGGTACATATAAATTATTGTAGCTACTACTGTTTGTGATGGACAAATATTGATAGCTAATAAATGTGTCGTTGTTTTTAAACTTATTTGCAACAATATAATATTTTATTTCTAATGACAAATTATCCATCGCAAATAACATGTTTACAACAACATCAATGCAAAAGATATTTTTGCGAGAGAGGTATTTGCAACCACGAGCGACGATCAAAATGTTGTCGCAAATATAATTGGTGACAACATTAACTAATTAGCTATGAGATTTAATACTAGCAAATGATTATATTTTTTATAGTGTCAGTTAAACTTTTACACTTCAATTAACACAAACAATTAACAGTAGTAACTAGGATATTGTCCAAAATAAATAAATTAAAATTATGTATTTCAATTTGTATTTTAACTAGTTATGACAATTTTGTTATTTAAATCTATCTAACTGATACCATCTAGAATGTTCCCACCTAATTAGGGGTCCTCTACCCCCCTAAATAGGAACACATGGATAAGGAAAAAGACAGATCCGTCCAAGGAACTACCTCAAAGAGGAATCCTAATCGAAGAAGGAACACTCTCCTACAAAGACTACGATTCACTGATCCATAAGGAATCTCATTCCTCTCAAGTTTGAGTATTGCTATATATAGAACCATATAGCCCTCATAAGGGGACATCTTATTCACACATATTCAAGCTATCTCTCCTTCTCCCTGTTTCTATTCTCTAACTTAGGCATCGGAGTGATTGTAGGGATTCCCCCCACCTCTCACCTTGCCCTCTGTTCCGTGCTTTGTAGGACGTTCAGCCCAGGAGTTCCGAAAATTAGTTATCAAATGGCGCCGTCTGTGGGAAACTCCTTGGGAAAAGCCATTCATTCACTTACTAAGCTAAAGACACCTTCACTATGACTTCTAGCCCACCTTCGGCCCAAATTCCTGAGGTCGGCACCAATCCTTCTGCACCTATCCTCTCGACTGACCTTTCAAACCCTTTCCCAGCAATAATACCACTGCCCACCTTGTAGCTTGTTGGGACCACATCCAGTCATGTACCTTTACTTCCGGAAAACACCCCGAGATACTCGTCCTTGGGCATAGATCTCCCATATTACGCTCCGCTGCAGCACCATCAATCAATACCCTCAATACCTTTTCCAAGCCTACTAGAAACACAAGTAATAACCACTCCAAACCTAAACACAGTAACCCAAACACTCGGCCTTGACCAAGTAAGCAAAGAGGCCATGATAAAAAATATTCAGGCACAAATAACCTTGATGCAACAACAGCTAAGCGCTATAATACAGAGCGAGCATACTGAAACAGCTCCAAATAATGATAATATAGCACCCCGACAAGCCCTAGGGAAGAGCACAGGGAAGGGTAAAGCACTAGAAGGGGAGTGTAGTTCATCCATCCCAGCTCTCGATGATTCGAAATTAGCACAGAAGGTTGAGGAAGCAATGAACAAAGCCTGGACTAAACCTAGGAAGGAAGAAGAATGGGTGATGGATAGCAGAACTCCGTTTATCAGTAGAATAATTCAAACGAAGATTCATAGTAAGTTCAGAATCCCGCAGCTTGATTAGTACGATGGGGCAGGAGACCCTATCAGTCATATATCTGCTTTTCGGACAAAGATGCTGCTCCAGAATGTGAATGATGGAATCATGTGTAGAGTCTTCCCAAGTACACTCACAAAGAGCGCCCAACAATGGTTTCATCGGCTCCCGGAGAATTCTGTCACTTTTTTTGAGGACCTAGTGGAGCAGTTCCATATCAGATTCATCACCAATATCCCTCCCGTAAAAAATATCAATGACCTCTGGATATGTCGACAGGAGACTGATGAATCTCTATAAAGTTACCTTGACCGTTTCAATAAAATAGCTATACAGATTGAGCACCTCGTTGATGAAGTTGCCATAGAAGCTTTGAAAAATGGCACCAGACTCGGAAAGCTAAAAGACAAATTAATGACTAAAGAACCGAGTACCTTTGCAGAGGCAATGGCGATAGCGGTTCAGATGATAAAGATGGACGAAGACAGGAGGATGCGTCGGGAAGAAGACAGAACATCGACCAAGGATGAACGGCCAAAGCAGAGACGAGTAAGCTTCCCAAAAATGAATTTTAGAACTCCGACAGATAGATTTGATAGGGAAGCGGACAAATATACACCCCTGAACACTTCTCGATCCAGGATCCTCATGTGGGTCAGGCATAATGGAGTGGAGATTACACCGGCCAAGAGAATCAGCCCAAGCTGGAGATTTACTCATGATAGAAGCCAGTACTGCGAGTACCACAAAGAGTATAGCCATAACACAGAAGGTTGCAGAGAACTAAAGAGTGCTATAGAAAAACTGGTGCAGCGGGGAAAGCTTGATAATTTCACTGACGCACAGAGGAGACGTGGAAACACGAAAAACCATGACCATGACAAAGCTGAGGCAAAGAAAGCTAGGAAAGAACCAATTGGGACGATTAACATGATTGTAGGAGGAGAAAACACCGGGAAACGGTTAAAATGCAGTAGAGGAGGAAAAATGATACCTGGTAAAAGCGACAGTATTTTTAACCCGGAAGACAATTTGCATATACATCACCCTCATAGTGATGCCTTGGTGATAACCGCATGCATAAATAAGTATCAGGTCAAAAGGCTATTGGTCGATAATGGGAGAACTATCAATGTTTTATCTTGGAATGCATATAAAGCTATGGGCGGCTCCATCACCAACTTAACGGCCATCCAGAACCCCATCACTAGTTTTTGTGGGGGAATGGTGCAACCAATGGGGATTGTCAATCTGGACCTAGAATTCGGAAACCAAGAGGATGAGGAAATAAAAATCGTCCGGACTCCATTCAATGTGGTAAACATACCACTAGCCTATAATAGGATAATAGGACGATCGGTACTTTACGAAGCAGACGTAGTCACCAGCATCCGACAATTAACCATGAAAATTTCGGTCAGGAAGGGGACCCTTACTATCAGGGGAGATCAGCAAATGGCCAGACAATGCTATCAGATGACCATGAAGTCTCTGGCGGAGGCTTTTCATTTGGAAGCATGGGAAGTTAAGAAGCAAGGCGCTGACCCACAACCGGTGGAAGACACGGAGACATTGCGAATCAGGGGAGAAAAATCTGTGAAAATTGGTAATGCCCTTGATCAGAACATCAAAGACACATTAAGGGACGTCCTTATTAGACACTTAGAGGATTTTGCTTCTCAAGTCTCTGAGATCGTCGGTGTGGACCTACGGGTTGCCTGTCACTGCCTAAACATCAAACTAGGAGCCAAGCCAGTAGCACAGAAGAAAAGAACTTTCACCTATAAAAGACAAAAGATCATTGTCGAGGAAACAGCAAAGCTATTAGCAGTCGGATTCATTAAAGAGGTTACTCACCCAAACTGGGTAGCCAATGTAGTACTCGTTTAAAAAGTAAACGGGAAGTACAAAATGTGTGTAGACTACACTGACCTCAATCGAGCATGCCCTAAAGACAGCTACCCATTACCAACGATTAATCAGCTCATCGATTCCACCGCTGGCCATGGCTTATACAGCTTCGTAGATGCTGCCCAAGGTTATCACCAGATCCCCATGAAGAAAGAAGACTAGGAGAAAACGTCCTTCGTCACGCATGAAGGGCTGTACTGCTACAAGGTGATGCCTTTCAGACAAAAAATGCTGGAGCCACGTACCAAAGAATGATGAACCAAGTCCTCCAGAGCCAGATTGGAACCAGCGTAGAGGTATATGTGGATGACATTACATCAAAAGCAAGCACTCTGAGCACCACCCAACAGACGTGGATCAAGTCCTCCAGTTACCAAGCCAATCCAGGATCAAGTTGAATCCTGATAAATGTGTCTTCGGAGTCCAGGCCGGTAAGTTCCTAGGGTTCATGATTTCTCACCGAGGCATTGAAGCCAACCCAGAAAAAATGGAAGCCATACTCAATATGGCAGCACCAAAGAACATCCGCGATATACAAAAGCTAAATGGTAGAATAATCGCACTGGGGCATTTTATTTCTTCCTTGGCTAGGCGATGTCTACCATTGTTCTGAGCTCTCAAAAGTTTCGGCAAGTTCCAGTGGTCCACTAATTACCAAGCAGCATTTGAAGAAATTAAAAGATTCTTGTCTTCCCCACCATTAATCAGTCATCCAATATCGAACGATACCTTATACTTATACCTCTCTGTTGGTCGAGAATGCATCACTTTAGTATTGGTAAGGGAAGAGGGAAGCCAGTAAAGTCCTGTTTACTATATCAATAAGATGCTCCGAGGACCTGAAGTCCGATACCCCATGCTGGACAAGTTAGCCTTAGCTGTGGTTCATGCTTCTCAAAAGCTTCGGCACTACTTCCAAGCTCACCATATCATAGTCCTGTCCCGTTTCCCACTGTGAAAAATATTACAGAGACCAGAGACATCAGGCAGGCTAGTGCAATGGTCAGTCTTACTCGGCGAGTTTGATATTGATTACGAGCCTCGACAGCAGATGAAAGCCCAGACATTAGCAGATTTTGTACAAGAAATGGCTTCGGAAGATATAACCTTGACCAAGATACCATAATGGAAGCTCTATGTTGACGAAGCATCCTCAGCTCAGGGTTCCGGTGCGGGAATAATCCTCAGGGGACCGCATAAAGTTCATATCCAGTACGCAGTCCACATAGAGTATAATGCCACCAACAATGCAGCTGAATATGAAGCACTCATCATAGGTTTGAAACTAGCCACTGAAGTCAGGGTCGAACACCTCATCATACACTCAGATTCCCAACTAGTAATCAACCAAGTCAGCAGAGCATTTTAAGTCAAAGATGCCTGCATCACCAAGTACGTAGACAAAGCCAAGCAACTTTTGCAACACATCAAGAAAGACAGAGGCCAATAGAATATCGCCCAGATTCCCAGAGAAGACAACAATGAGGGGGATTACCTTGCTAAATCTGCAGCTGAGAACAGTCAAGCATTTAGGGATATGAATTTCACCGAATCACTCACCAATCCCAGCACAGAGGACACTGAAGTTTTCAAAACACAAGTAGTCTCAGAATGGATACAGCCCATAATCCAATATCTTGAGCATGGCACACTTCCAGAAGATAAGCTGCAAGCTCGGAAGCTCAAGGCCAAAGCAGCCCACTATTCCGTCCACCGAGGGGAGCTCTATCGAAAATCCCTATCGTAACCCTAGTCAAAGTGTGTTTCCCCAGAGGAGGGAAATTACATACTCTGAGAAATCCATGAAGGAATCTGTGGTGCACATGAGTCCCACTATTCGCTCACTAGAAAGGCCTTGCTCCAGGGGTATTACTGGCCTACCATGTCCAAGGATGCCCAGTAGCTAACACAATCATGTCACCAGTGCCAGCACTATGCCCGACTTAGCCACAAATCTTCTCGGCCTCTGCATCCCATTGGTAGCCCATGGCCTTTCGCCATGTGGGGGATGGACATCCTGGGTCCTTTTCCTCCATTTACCTCACAGAAAAGTTCTTAATCATGGCCATTGACCATTTCACGAAATGGGTAGAAGCAGAAGCAGTCCTAACTATCATAAAAGCCCGGGTACAACACTTTTTCTGGAAGGAGATCATTTGCAGATTTGGCATCCCCCACACTTTAATTATAGACAACAACAAACAGTTCGACAACCATAAATTCAGAAGAATCTGCTCAGACCTTAGCATAAAACTGCGCTTCCACTCAGTAGCTCACCTGTAGACGAACGAACAAACAGAGGTCACCAATAGAATCCTCATGCAAGGGTTAAAGAAAAGACTCGACAATAAGAAAGGGAACTGGGTCGAAGAGCTGAACAATGCAATCTGGGCCTACAGAACCACACCCCGATCGTCCACTGGTGAAACGCCATTTAGATTGACTTACGGCATGGATGCAGTAATTTCAGTGGAGGTTGGGTCCCTAAGTTACCGGGTAAGTAAGGACCTCGACCATGCTGTCAATAACGTCGACGCACGGATATGCCTTGACGTACTAAAGGAACGAAGAGAATAAGCGGCAGCATTGGCAGAGGCACAGCAGCAAAGGATAACCCGGGTACCACCATCTACGTAAACTAATAGAGAATTTCAGGACGGGTGACTGGATACTTAAAAGAGCAGATATTGGCAAAGGCACCTCGGGTACCGGCAAGTTAGGTCTGAATTGGGAAGGCCCGTATCAGATCTCAGAATGCACAATAAAGGGGGCATATAAACTAAGAGAAAGAGGAGGCAGAGAACTACCAAGGTTCTGGAACTCAGACTCTCTCAAGAAATATTATCAGTAATCTTGTACTCAAGCACATAATCTGATTCAATAATAAAAAATATCTTCATAGATAAAGAATGTCTTTATACATGATTGGTTACAAAAAAAAAGAGAAAGAAGATACACATAAACCTATACATATCTACTCTAGTATTTGAACACCCGGACCCCCTGTCCCAGAAACTGAGGGGGAAGCATCATCGGCAACCTTTGGATGCTCACCAGACCCAGCTATAGCAGCAGCCTCTTCAGACTCCCTCACAGGAAAGGAACTGGCTTTTCAGCGGGCATCATCCTCTGCAGCAAGCCTGGCCAGATCGGCTGGGGTTATCCGATCTAAGGCCCCCAAATCCAATCCTGAGACTTAAGAGAGCAAGATCCTTTTGCACTCAGCCCGATACGCCTTAAGAAACCCCCCTACCATGCTTTGATATGCCTTCTTACCATTTACACGAGATTTCTCAAGCTTCGCTAGCCTTTCCTGAAGTTCAGCAATCTGAAGATCCTGCTCCTCGATCCTCCTTGTCAGCTGGGCCTGGCTATGTTCCAGTTCAAAAACATTTTTTTGATTCACCTCAACATCAGATTTGGCCTTCGCGTATCTTGTCTGGCAGTGCTCCAGAGCTGCCTTAGCACTATCCAGCTTCTTCTCAAAGTCTATAGCGATCGTCCCCACCTCAGTTTCCTTTAAGTTGTACTAGCTCTTCAAGTAGAAGTACTGATCCTTCGCCAACAGCAAGGCCTGAGTCATCTGCCAAAAATAACCAAGCAACTTAGCCAAGAATCCACTACAACAGTTATATCAAGTAGCAGGAACTCCCTTACCTCCAGTGACTGGCCGATCATGGAATCGAGCAATCCGTCTGGTCCCTCGTCCGACCAATATTGCATGTCACCAGGTAACCGCATCGACTCGGCATACTGATCCCGTACTTGATTGTTGGAGATGCTCGGGGGCTTCATCTTTTTCAATATCCAGCCCCACATATCCGGACAACCAGATAACCGGGGGCACTGGACGTAAATCTCTTCATCCAACCCCTCTGCATCTGACCCTGTTTCGATCAGTGCCTTTTTCTTCGTCCGACCCGCTCCAGCCACTCACTTTCCACTGGTGCTTGGCCCTTAGGGTCGGCGGGAATAGCCTTCGAAGTCGGGGGAGCCTCAATTTTTGGGGAAGGATAATTCTGGCCCTCCTCCACTATAGCTGGCTCATCTACTAGGGAAATCTCGCCCGTAAAATCAAAAAAGTCAGCCATCTATAGATGGAAAGATAAGACTAGTCAGACAAAATAAAACTTAAAACAACAAAATCATACCAGGGAAATGGTCGCGACTCGGACAGACTCTCCATAGATACCTCCGGGATGCATCCTCTGTGGATCGAGCTTCGACGAGTCTGTCTAGATGTAGCCATAAAACTAATTCCGCATCAGGATCGAAAAGTTTCGCTGGATGAGTCACGTTATGACACTCATCCGACCACATCCTCCGGACATCCAGAAAGCCCGATTGATGCTCCACAATAAAAAAATGGTATCTCCACTTCTTGTGGAAATCTGAAAGTTTAACAAAAAGTGAATGGTTGGTTACGGCCGAAAGGGAGAACATCAGCTCTCCCTTCTTCCTAGTCAGCCTATACAAATACCGGAGGACGTCTAGATCGGGAACCCTACCCTCCTCATGCATCAGCTGGATGAACTCGGTCAGTATCCTATAACTATTCGGGTGAAGCTGACCAGGTGCAATGTTATTCCTATTAAGAAAGTCCTTGACAAAGGGATCTAAGGGAAATTTCAAACCCCCCTCTAACTGGTCAAAGTACACTACTAATCTACTTAGCCCCAATAAAGGGGTATGGGCCCTAAACCTTCTGTCTACAGTGTGGAGGGCATCATCGGTGGGCATGCAGAACCGTCGTCGATACCACCCTAGCAATTCACTATCTATGTTGGACACAAAGAGGTTAGAGCTAATTTCTTCCTGGGGAGCCATAGCAAAGAAGAGAACGAAAACCAAATGACAAAAAATGGGCAAAAAAGAGGAGGAAGAAATGATGAAAAGAATCACCTGGTCACCTCAAGCAAGAGTTATGGCATGAAGGAATAGAAACAATGGACACAGTAGAAACGCAGCAAAAACATAATGAAAGAGCGAAGAAAGCAAAATGTGCCAGTTAGCAAGCACAGCAGTATTTATAAAGACACGGAAGGACTTGGAAGCACGCCATTAACTGCCCTCATTATTACTGCGCTCCTCCCTAGACCACCAAGGGCCTGTTGGGAATAAAATAACCCATTAGGCGAAGAGTCACGATGATGGTTATACGAGAGTTTCGTTCACTGACACACAAAACGATGCATCAATCACGTGATCTCAAGAGTTGAAATGAAATCACCCCATGTTGGCCCACCCACATCTTCGAGTGGGCCACTCCATCAAGCAAATCGGGAGACGTTTCAAGCATCACTCCCAGCCTATTCCGTTCACATAAGTCCAGTGACTGAAGCTGACACCCTCAGGTCGCTTCCGTAATACTGAGGTTCCAAGCATGTAAGCCTTGCGCCCTTGAGCCGAGCATCTAAGTCCCATTCACATAAAGTCTAGTGACTGAAGCTGGCACCCTCAGGTCGCTTCCATAGTACTGAGATTCCGAGCATGTAAGCCTCGCGCCCTTGAGCCGAGCATCTAAGTCTCGTTCATATAAAGTCCAGTGACTGAAGCTGGCACCCTCAGGTCGCTTCCGTAGTACTGAGGTTCCGAGTATGTAAGCCTTGCGCCCTTGAGCCGAGCATCTAAGTCTCGTTCACATAAAGTCCAATGACTGAAGCTGGCACCCTCAGGTCGCTTCCGTAGTACTGAGGTTCCGAGCATGTAAGCCTCGTGCCCCTGAGCCGAGCATCTACAAATCCAGTAACGACTGGTTCTGTCTTGTTCCAAAATGGACAGGTTAATCTATTGCGTTGATCATACTCACTCATCAGGTACCCCAGTTCCACAGATTATGATTCGATGAAGACCAACCAAAATACTCGGCACCAAGCTCTGCTTATTGTGACTAAGCCTGGTCACCTCAGCTCACTTGCATCTTATCACCCATATAAAGGCATTTGCATCTTACTCGGATGCAACGGATATAAACATCTGCATACTCCGAGGGGGGACTCTTGATACCATCTAGAATGTTCCCACCTAATTAGGGGTCCTCTACCCCCCTAAATAGGAACACATGGACAAGGGAGAAGACAGATCCGTCCAAAGAACTACCTCAAAGAGGAATCCTAATCAAAGAAGGAACACTCTCCTACAAAGACTATGATTCACTGATCCATAAGGAATCTCATTCCTCCCAGGTTTAAGTATCACTATATATAGAACCATATATCCCTCATAAGGGGACATCTCATTCACACATATTCAAGCTATCTCTCCTTCTCTCTATTTCTATTCTCTAACTTAGGCATCGGAGTGATTGTGGGGATTCCCCCCACCTCTCACCTTACCCTCTGTTCCGTGCTTTGCAAGACGTTCAATCTAGGAGTTCCGGAAATTAGTTATCACTAACATAGGCACAGAAAATGAGAAAATGAATACCAAAAAATGACATTTCTAAAAAATACAGAAAACAAGACATTAAGATCAATTTATAAGCATTAAAAATATAGGCGAATTTATAATATAAAGAATGTAGGATCGATTTATAGTTAATTATAAAAATTTATAGAAATCAATTTATAAATATAAATTTGGTGTGATTCAAAATTTACTTTTCATGGTTAGTGATACTCATTATGCTAAAAATAATTTTAAAACACACAAAAAAATAAAAATCTTATATATCGAATTCTAACATGAAAATATTTCATTATATCACTTATGTTCATCGCCAATTTTATACATAATTTATAAAATCTTCTACTTCATTACCATTCTCTTTTTCAACATGCTCATTATTATGTTCTAAAAAAATGAAAGTACTAAAAATATGTGGATATATGAATAAATATATAAATATAAATTTTAGATATAAATATTAAAATTATTCATTACTATTAATCAATATTGTAATTATAATTTTTTTAATTAACAAAAATAGGCGCTCTTTTAACTTCATTTTCTTTCTTATTTAGAAAAAAATTTTAAAAATTAATTTTCAAGTTCACATTTTCATGTTGAAAATAAATTTTAAAATTTTTCATATTTATAGAAACGGTCATAATATGTTTCCAAAAAAAATTTTTAAAATTTACAACCTAAAATTATCTTTAATATAAAAAAAAAGTTTACCAATTAAAGTTTTTGTGCATCATAAATTAGTATTGGTTACGGAAAAGAAAAATCCTAGATCTAATAGTTCTATTTTAATAATGAAAAATGATCAAGGTAGCGGCCTGCTTTTCAAGCGGACCAATAAAAAAAATAGAGACTGGGTTGTGGTTAAAAAAAAAAAAACCATCCACAAAAAAATTGAGCCTATGATTGCAGGAGGTAAATTCCAAAAAAAATAAAAAATAATGCAGGCCACTACAAAGCCGCCTGCTACATCTATCATCTTTCTTTAATAATATAGCAAGGGAAAATTTTTTTTTTTTCATCTTCTAAAAGTTTTATAGTTAGCCAAAAGAAAAAAAAAAGTGTGCTGCCAAAGCTATGTTTGCTAATGCGCTTAAATACGAGTTCTCAAGTCAGGAACCTTAAGAGAGAGAGACCTTTTCTTGTTCTTCGCAGCCATGGCGCCAAGAATTAAGCGAAAGAAGACGAAGAAGAAGAAGAATAAAGAAGAACCCAGCAGTCGAAATCGATGGCCAGATCTTCCAGAGCAACTTCTCCAAATAGAAAAGCAGCGATTGCTAAGAGAAGCAGTCCTTGGCTGTAGGAGCTTGACCAAGTCATGGAGAGTACACAAGTGTAAATCAAATTCTGCACAGCTTCCATGGCTTTAACTTGCCCTCGATCATGAAGTTGCTGATACTAAGAACAAGCCTGATATTCCTTACTACCGAGGCCTGCTAATGCTTACTCCCTACTACTGGTTTCCTTGTATAATACGAGATCTAATTGATGGAGAAGCGTGCTATTTAGCGTCTTCTGCATACAAATATGTTATTTTGACCGGAAACAGTATGCCAGCTTTGGATTTCAGTCGAATATTGTAGGGTAGTGAAACAAAATATTAGACTTTTATGGATAGTAACGCTGTTGATCCTCATGGAAGAGGTAAATTTCTGCAATTTAAAAATGGAATCTGGTTTCAAGAAAAGTTCTATGCTTTGAGCTTGCAGGGAACTCTTGCAGTTGTTGAACGAGACAATGTTGATTTTGATGTTCTCAGAATCACAGATTTAAGCAAGAAAAGAGTTGTTCCATCTGATTTGTCATCCACACGGTGTTTCAGACAATATTTGATTGAATCAGTGGGAACGATTTCGCTAGTGTTCCTTGTATCGAGAAACTCAGTTCATAAGGTGGATTCTGTATTAGTTTACCATGTGAAAACTGACAAACTTACGTGCAGTAAGAGAGATAGCCTTGGGGATGTTGTTGGTTTTGTTATATGTCAACATCCCACGGGGGGATGTTTTGTTGAGTTATAAAAAGAATTTTTCCCCCTTAATTAAATTTATTCTAAATTATCTTTTCTATATATTTAAATAATTGTATTATTTCTCTTTCTTATGTAATATTTTCTTATTTAATAAAACATTATTTTAGTAGTATCCAAAAACATAGATATAATTGACTGAACCTCATTAAATTTTGATATTTTCTTTTATATCTATTTAATAATTATTGTCAGGTATAATTGTTATTAATTATTGTGCTATTAAAATTACTTATCTTGGTAAAAATTATGTCTAAGGATAGTAGTTTTTAAATAGAATCATTGTGATCCCTCCACTTTTTTATGAGAATATACCTTGGGGTGATTTTTAATACAATCGTTTACACTCTAGTTACCAGTGCAATAGTTTTCAATGTGATTTTTGTTATTATTGGTGGAAATTAACCCGAATTTCATAACAATTGGTATCAAAGCTCTTGATTTATTTTAGTATGCTTTGTGGTTACGGTTTAGGATGATCTTCCACATCATAAAAAATTTCCTTGACATTCCGCATCGACAACTATTAAATAGAATTTTATAGTAGAAATGGCAGATAGCATAAAAGTATCCACATCAGCATCAACAACAACTTCATCTTCAATTTTGGCAAGAAATGCTATGACAAATGCTAGATTTGCGGTGGAGATTTTTTATAGCACTGGTCATTTCGGCATGTGGCAAAGTGAGGTTCTAGATGCCTTCTTTCAGCAGGGTCTAGACATTACAATTGAATGAGAGAAACCAGATGATGTTGAGGAGAAAGAATGGAAGGTGATAAATAGTTTGACATGTGGTACAATTTGATCATGTCTTTCTAGAGAGCAGAAGTATGCATTTTCTAAAGAAACTTTTGCAAGTAAATTATGGAAGGCACTCGAGGAGAAATTCTTGAAGAAAAGCAGTCAGAACAAACTCTACATGAAAAAGAAATTGTTTTGCTTCAATTATGTTCCAAATACTACGATGAATTATCATATTACTAGCTTTAATCAACTAGTAACTGATTTAATGAATATGGACGTGACTTTTAATGATGAAGATCTAGCTTTAATGTTAGTGGGATCGCTTCCTAATGAGTTTGAGTATCTTGAAACTACTCTACTTCATGGGAAGGTTATTATGTCTTTAAGTGAAGTAACTACAGCCTTGTATGGTTATGAACTATGAAAGAAAGAAAAGCAAAAAAATACAAGTGTTGAAGTAGAAGTTCTTATTGTCAGAGGCCATTCGCAGAGCCAGAATAAAGGAAGGAGAGGGAGATCAAAGTCAAAGTCCAAACTGAGCAAAGATCAATGTGCCTTTTGTCGAGAAAAAAGCACTAGAAGCAAGATTGTCCTAAGCTAAAGGATAAAGGCAAACCTGGAAAGGGAAATGCTATCTCAAATTCAAATGTAGCTGAGTGTGATGATGTAGATTCAAATCTTTCAATTGCTACTACACTATCAACCAGCTGTTCGAGTTCATGGTTGCTAGATTCAGCTTGTAGTCACCATATGACTCCCAATTGAGAATGGTTCTTTGACTTTAAAGAACTAAAAGGTGGAGTTGTCTACACAATAAATAATGCCCCTCTTAACACATATGGGATTGGTTCAGTTTGCTTGAGCAATAAGGATGGATCAATTAGAACCTTAACAAGTGTTCATTATGTGTTGGATTTAATAAGGAATCTCATTTCTGTTGGAACCTAAAAGTTAAAAGATTTTGAAGTAAGGGCGAAAGATGGGATAATGAGAATAATCTCTGGTGCACTTGTGATAATGAAAAGGATTAGAAAAAGAAATAATGTGTATTACTTTATGGGTAGTACAATTATTAGGACAATAGCAACGACAGCTTCCACTGATAATCAAGAGTCAGATGCAACTAGGTTATGGCATATACGATTAGGGCATACTGGAGAAAAATCCTTGAAATTGTTGATAGATCAAGGATTATTGAAAGGAGTTCGGGCTTGCAAATTAGATTTTTATGAGCATTGCATTAAAGGGAAAAAGAAAAAGGTGAAATTTGGAACAACTATCCATGATACTGAGGGAATTTTGTATTATATTCATTCATATGTGTGGGGGCCTTCCAAGAATGCTTCATTGGGAGGAAAACACTATTATGTTTTCTTTGTTAATGATTTTTCCCAGAGAGTATGGGTGTATACAATAAAGACGAAGGATGAGGTGCTAGAAATTTTCCTTAAATGGAAAAAGATAGTCAAGACTCAAACAGGTAGAAAAGTCGAACATCTCCACACAGAAAATGGTGGAGAGTTAAAAAAAATGATCCATTTTTAAATGTCTGTAAAGATGAAAGTATTGTTAGACACTTCATCATTAGATATACACCATAACAAAATGGGGGTGGCAGAGCAAATGAACCAGACATTACTGGAGAAGGTTCGGTGTATGTTGTCCAATGCTGGGTTGGACAAAGAATTTTGGGCTAAGGCTATAGTCTATACTTGTCACCTTATCAACCGCCTACCAATGACTACTATTGGTGGTAAAATGCCATTTGAGAAATGGTTTGGAAAACCTGCTACAGATTATGATTCCTTACATGTATTTGGTTCCACTGCATATTACCATGTTAAGGAGTCAAAGCTGGATCCAAGAGCAAAGAAGGCAATCTTTATACGGATAACTTCTAGTGTGAAAGGCTATCGTCTTTGGTGTCTAAAAACAAAGAAAGTAATCTTCAGCAGGGATGTTACCTTTAATGAATCTACTATGTTAAGAAAGGTGACTTTAGAAAAAATGGAGCAGAAAGATGGTACTCCCAAACAGGTGGAGTTTAATGGAAACAGAATTATCTCAGCCAATATAAAAACTAATAATGACTCTCTATGGTAGAAGAAGAGTCAAATGAAGAGGAGGTTCAAATTCAATAACCTTTATAGTAACATGAATTAATTGCATTAAGGAAGGAAAAGAGGACTATTAAACAATTTGCTCGTTATGCTAATATGGTCTCTCATGCATCACCAATTACCATTGATGATGTTCCGGTCACTTATAATGAAGTATTCCAAAGTTCAGAACATAAAAAAGTGGAGGATTGCCATAAATGAAGAAATGCAGTCCCTTCAAAAGAATCAAACATGAAAAATAGCTAGTCTTTCGAAGGGAAAGAAGGCAATTAGGTGCAAATGGGTATATTCAAAGAAAGATAAATTTCCTGATAAGGATATGTAATATCCCGTGTTTTTAAAATATTTTTACACTGTACCGGGATATGCAGTGTTAATAATTTCTGTACATTATATGATATTTTTACGAGTTAATATGTATTTTAACCTATTTTAATTACTGTATATTATTTTCAGTGTTTTACGTAAAATTTTCCCGGGACTTGCATTTTCGGGGAAATTTTCACGTAAACAATGTATTATTAATTATTTTAAATGTATTTACGGACTTGCATGAACTCATGCATATTTTTAAATTATTAAATAAAGTCGGTGTGTGTATATTTATTTAATTAGGGTTTAATATATATAACCCTAATTTTATTATTTATTTATTTATTTATTGTTATTTAATTATTTTTATTTATTATTAAATTATTTTACTATTATTTTATTAAAATTTAATTATTTTCTTTTCTTTTTCTTTTTCTTTTTTCTTTTTTTTTTCTTTCTTTCCTTTCTTTTTCTTTTTCTTTTCTTTTTCTTTCTTTTCTTTTCTTTCTTTTTCTTTTTCTTCTTCTTCTTCTTTCCATCTCTCCGGCGCCCGATGCCCGACCACCATCCCTCACCGTCTGCAACTCCGGCCACCTACCGTCGGTGTGCCTCCCGGCTTGCCACCGCCGTTCCCAGCCGTCCTCCGCCGCCTCCAGCCCCTTTCCCCGGCGCCGGCAGCTTGATTTCTTCCTCTTTTGGCCGAAATCTTCCCTTCGCCGTTTCTCCCTCCTCCGGCCACCGTTTTCGACACCGCCGGTCTCTTTCTTCTCCTTGAGCTCCGGTGAGTGTGATTCTAGCTTTGGTTTGAGCTGAATTGGTCTAGATTTGCTTAGGTTTTGATTTTTCTATTTCGGCCTATTAGGGTTTTTGATTTTTTTGAGCTTCTAATTGGTTGATTCATGAAAACTTCCTTCACAAATGTTGTTCCTAGTAGTTCAATCTACATGTATGAATTTTTGTAGAATTTTTGGAGATTTTTTGGATTTTTGAATATTTTAATATTATTTTCTAATTTTCAGAAATTAATTATTTAAATTATGAAATTGGAGTTTATGGTTGAATTAGGTGTTGAAATGAATTATAGGAATTTATTTGGAATTTTTATGAATTTCTAAGTATTTATTTTGAATTATTGAAGTTTATGTGATTTTGGAAAAATTAGGTTAAATGTGTTTTAATTTGAATTTAATTGGTTAATTGAGTTTAATTATTAATATTATTGATAAATATGTTGAGAAAATTAATTTTGGATAATTGTATGATTTTTGGAGAATTTTTGAAGTAATTTAAGTATATTTATATATATAGGGGTATTTTGGTAATTTTACCCTAAATTGCCTAAAAATGTAATTTAATTGGTTTTAATAGTTATTTAAGGTATAAAAATGATTTCTACAAAATATTTGGTATTTTTAACTAATTAAAACTATTTTTCGTGAATTATTTTCAATTATATATATAATATACGATTTTTCTAATAAAATGAGTTTTAATCGGTTTTTATAGTGTTTCAAGGTCAATTATGTAATTTTTACGTATAAAATGTATTTCTGTGATTTAAGGATATTTTTGGTATATCTGGAATCATTCTGTGTTTGTGGACCCCGATCGGTGGACAGTAGTTTGGAGTTCGATCGTGGGATTTTGATTGTGTTGAGCTTGTGTTTCGAAGTGTGTTTCTTTGCAGGGTCGGCTCTACTCTTTTGAGTAGAGAGATGTCCGTTTTACAGGGGAGGTTCTGCCGGATTTTCGGTAGAATTCTCGTAAAACGTGATATCCAGTCGAATCCTAAATTCCGATTCTGTGTTTAATACTCTATATTGAATTCTAGGATTTCTGTTAGGGTTATTCTGATGTCGATTACTTATTTCTTGTTTAGTTGCGCCGAGACCGAGGGCTAGTGGACCAGGCCCGTCGGACCTGTCTCGTGGAGCGCACTAGGTGAGTTACTATACTATATATATATGCTTAGGATGCATGATTTAGAAATATATGTTTTATTTTGATTAAAATGCATAAATATTATGATTTGTATTAAGTATATTTTTGGTTTATTTTTGGTATATAATAAATTATATACATGTTTTATTAATAAAATATATTTAAAATGTTTTTAAATATATTTTTAGTTTAATTTATGATTTGACTGGATTTATTTGACGTATATATACTCGAAATATACCTGATTTATGTTTGGTATATTTTCGGTATATATATGGTTTATATTGTTGTTTTATTTAAATTCATGCATCATTTATTTGTGAATGAATGTTTTATATTTAATGATGAAGGATATCAATAGAACGTGCTACCTAGTGGGCAGCACTAGGACCGAGTACGTACCGGTACGCCTATAGCTTTAGGCTATAATACTAAATTATTTGTGGATATTGATTTGATTATGATTATTGATATGTGAGATGTGGTTTGTGGGTGTGATTGCTGGAGCTCGGTTGACCAAGTGTCTCGGGGCCAATCACACTGGCAGTCAGACTGCTGGAGCTCGGTTGACTTAGTGTCTCGGGGCCAGTCTACTGTCTAAATGGATTAAGTGGATATATTTGGATAAGTGAGCCTGTATGGCCAGAGTGTTTTTTAACACTACTTTTTTGAGGTTGCGATATTCTAGGGTTCTATGTGATCCTTCATAAACTGTGATTTTCAGATAAAGTATATAAAAATGATTTTACTGCATCTGTGTGTAATTGCCTGTATATATATATATTATATATACTGTTGACTGTATGCATTATCACTTAGTGTGTATGTATATATATTATAGTAATTCACTCAGTGAGGTCTGACTCCCCTCCGTTGACTATTTTTCAGGAGAGTCAACATCTTCAGACCTCAGTAGCAGGTCGATACGCCGGATTTCTTCCGTCCCGGCCTCTTTATGTAAACTGTCTACTTGAGTCTTATTTATTTTATCTAGACACTGCAGTAGTTGTGAATTAAAGTATTGAATTTCGTCTATTTTATTTTAAAGGAGATGTATTATATTGAAACTGGATTTGTATTAAAGAGATTTTATATATGTGATGAGATGAGTTTTGATTTAAATCCAGTTGATATGGGTAATATCATTATATTTATGGTTTTTATTTTCCGCTGCATATTATATGGTTATTGTTATTGCATGATTTATTTTATTTTAGGCTTGCTACGGGTTCCGGATTCGAAAGAATTCCCGTTCCCTAGCGCCGGTCATGGCCCCTGTTTTGGGTCGTGACAAAGTTGGTATCAGAGCGGAGTTCTGTGTCAGGGCTTAGTTATGTGAGTTGTGGCCCTAGTTTTAAAGTTGTGTTTTCTGTTGGACTACTGCAGTGTATTAGGTTCGAGTATGTCTTGATGAGTATTCCTTGCTGTAGTTTTCAGCGTTATTCCTTCGTTGTCTATTTTGTCTGAATCTTTTCGTTTGTCTTTTCAGTATGAGGAGGCGAGCGCGTGTCGCTCCACCGGTCATTGAGGCGAGGATGATGAGTCTTTTCAGGATGAGGTTTTACCTCCTGAGCCGCCTGTTAGGCGTAGAGGTCGTGGCAGAGGTAGACCTCGAGGAGCGGCAGGTCGCCGTAGGCAGAGAGAGTTACAGGACGAGGAGCCTGTTGAGCCTGAGTTTGATGTTCCTGTTCCTCCAATTGTTCAGCCTGTTCAGCCTGCCTATCAGCAGGGTATGTCTGACCCTTAAGGCAGCTTTGTTCTATGCCCGAGTTGGCAGGATTGCTTTTGATGGTACTTCTGATCCTTTAGATTTTCTGTATGCGATTGAGACTAGGACTCGGACTGCTCATACCGAGTACCAGAGGATTATGATCGTTGAGTTGTTTGTCGAGGGACCAGCCTTGGATTGGTTCATTCAGATGATCCAGCCCTTTATGATGACGATGACCTGGGCTCAGTTTCGAGAGCGATTCATGAGGAGATTTTGTCCAGAGCCTCTTCGTTTGAGTTATCATCTTCGATTGACCAGTATTTCTCGTGGAGATCGATCAGTAGAGGAGTATACCCAAGAGTTTCTTCGTCTGGGTAGATATGCTGAGGATCTGATGCGAGATCAGTATTTCGCAGTTACTACGTATGTCACTGGTTTGGGTTCTGCTTTTGCTGGTATGCCTACAGCAGGTCTTACTCTCGAGTCTGTGATTGAGTTAGCTAAGGAGATTGAGCTGAGGTTAGTTAGGCAGGGAGCGATGCCTGATTACTACCAGTTGGGAGTTCAGTCGAGTGGATCGCAGGCTACTCCGTATTCGAGTTTTCATGTTAGATCGAGTAGTCAGCAGCGAGGTCCGACTCAGCAGAGTCAGAGATAGTAGCAGCGAGTGCATCGGAGCAGTAGACATGGCCGTGGAGGTCAGCGTAGATCGTTTAGATTTGGGTCAGGTGCTTCGAGCAGCAGCAGTGGTCGTAGTTCTGGATCAGCGGCCAGTGTTTGCCAGACTTGTGGTAGAGTCCATCAGGGACCGTGTTATTTGACACCGCTGACATGCTTCAGATGCGGGCAGACAAGACATTTTGCCAGATCGTGTCCTTATTCCGGATATCAGCAGCAGTAAATTCCGCGATTCCCACAGCAGTCGATTGCTAGTGCAGCACCCGTGCCATTTCAGTTACCACCAGCCCAACATCAGAGTTCTACTCAGTTTGTTCCACAGCAGAGTCATGGTAGAGGTACTAGAGGAGGTGCCAGAGGTGTTGGCCAGGCTTCTACCAGTCAGCAGGGAGGTCGAGGTCAGGCCAGAATTTTTCATCTGACTCAGCAGGATGCTCAGGCATCTATGCAGTCGTGGCAGGTATTGTTTCTGTTGTTACCTGGATGCATGGGTTTTGTTTGATCCGGGTGCCATGCATTCGTTTGTTTCTCCTATTTTTGCTTCTAAATCTTGTTGGCAAGCTTCGAGGATGGCTTTTCCTTTGTCTGTTGCCACTCCTCTGAGCGATTCTTTGGACGCCGATATTGTTCTTTCTGGTTGTCCAGTTCTCGTGGGAGATAGAGAATTACCCGCTGATTTGATTTTGCTAGATGTGATGGAGTTTGATGTTATTTTGGGAATGGATTGGTTGTCTCAGCACTTCGCCGTGGTAGATTGCAGGAATAAGGAGGTGACTTTTAGAATTCCTGGTGAAGAAGATTTTAAGTTTGTTGGTGATAGGAGTTCAGCACCTCAGAATCTTATTTCTGTTATTACAACTAGGAAGTTGTTGAAGAAAGGTTGTCAGGGGTTTTTGGCATTGGTTAGGGATACGTCAGTGGAGAAGTTGTCACTCACAGATGTTCCTGTTGCTTGTGAGTTTCCTGATGTTTTTCCCGAGGAGTTGCCAGGTTTACCACCTCATAGAGAGATTGAGTTCTGTATAGATGTGGTACCAGGTACTACTCCTATATCTATGCCACCCTATCGTACGGCTCCTGCAGAGTTGAGAGAGTTGAAGGAGCAATTGCAAGAGTTGTTGGATAAAGGTTTCATCAGACCTAGTGTTTCTCCTTGGGGTGCACCAGTCTTGTTTGTGAAGAAGAAGGATGGTACCCTGAGACTGTGCATTGACTATAGAGAGCTGAATAAGGTGACGGTGAAGAACAAGTATCCTCTCCCGAGGATAGATGATTTGTTTGATCAGCTCCAGGGTGCACAATTCTTTTCTAAGGTTGACTTGAGGTCAGGTTATCATCAGCTGCGGATCAGTGAAGCTGATATTCCTAAGACAGCATTCCGCACTAGATATGGCCATTATGAGTTTCTGGTGATGTCTTTTGGTTTGACTAAAGCACCAGCAGCTTTTTTGGATCTGATGAATAGGGTATTCAGACCGTATGTGGATCAGTTTGTAGTAGTCTTCATTGATGATATACTAGTATATTCGAAGAGTATGGAAGAGCACGTATTATCATTTGAGGATTGTACTACAGACATTGAGAGATCATCAGCTTTATGCTAAATTCTTGAAGTGTGATTTCTGGATGGAGAGTGTTTCTTTTCTTGGACACGTAGTGTCTAAAGAAGGTATTCAGGTTGATCCACAGAAGGTTGAGGCAGTGTCTGAATGGCCTAGACCTACTTCTGTTACACAGATTCGGAGTTTTCTGGGTTTAGCCGGGTATTATAGGCGGTTTGTGCAGGATTTTTCTAGGATAGCAGCCCCTATTACTCGCTTGACTCAGAAGAATGTTAGATTCGAGTGGTCAGAAGCTTGTGAGAATAGTTTTCAGTTGTTAAAAGAGAAGTTGACCACAGCGCTAGTATTAGCTTTGCCTAATAGTGTGGATAAGTTCACAGTTTACTGTGATGCCTCTAGAATTGGTCTTGGTTGTATGTTGATGCAGAATGGAAGGGTGATAGCCTATGCTTCGAGGCAGTTGAAGAAGCATGAGCAGAACTATCCTACACATGATCTAGAGATGGCTGCAGTGATCTTTGCTTTGAAGATTTGGAGACATTATTTGTACGGGGTGACTTGTGAGATATTTACTGATCACAAGAGCCTTAAGTACATTTTTCAGCTGAGAGATTTGAATTTGAGGCAGAGAAGATGGTTGGAATTGTTGAAGGATTATGATTGCGAGATTCTTTACCATCCGGGTAAAGCTAATGTGGTAGCAGATGCCTTGAGTAGGAAGTCTTCAGGTAGTCTTGCTCACATTGGTGTTGAGAGGAGACCATTGATCCAAGAGTTGCATTTGTTGGTGGATCAAGGTTTGATGATGAAGATTAGTAGATCAGGTGGACTGTTAGCTCAGTTTAAAGTACGATATGTACTGAGGGATAGGATTAAAGCAGCTCAGAGCCGAGATCCTATTCTGGAAGATCTTGCAGAGAATGTCAGAGCAGGGAAGTTCACTGATTTCACACTCGATGATGATGGTGTGTTGTGGATCAGTGGTAGATTGTGTGTTCCTGATGTGGATGATTTGAGAGAAGAGATTTTAGAGGAAGCACATTCTACAGCCTACAGCGTTCATCCGGGTGTTACTAAGATGTACCACAGTATCAGAGATTTATACTGGTGGGATGGATTGAAGAAGGATGTTGCTGATTATGTTGCTAAGTGTTTGACGTGTCAGCAAGTGAAAGCCGAACATCAGAAGCCTTCTGAGAAGCTTCAGCCTCTTCCTATTCCCGAGTGGAAGTGGGAAAGGATAGCTATGGATTTTGTGGTCGGTTTACCTCGTTCGAAAGGATGGATACGATTCCATCTGGGTGATTGTAGACAGGTTAACGAAGTCTGCACATTTCTTGCCTGTGAAAGCTACATATTCAGTTGCTAGATTGGCGAAGTTGTATGTGAAGCATATTGTGTGCCTTCATGGAGTACCTGTGTCCATTGTGTCAGATAGAGGTTCGGTGTTTACTTCTCATTTTTGGCAGAAGTTGTAGGAAGCGATGGGCACTAGGTTGGATTTCAGTACTGCTTTTCATCCTCAGACAGATGGTCAGTCTGAGAGGACGATCCAGACACTGGAAGATATGTTGAGGATGTGTGTCCTGGATTTAGGAGGTAGCTGGGATGATCATTTGTCGCTTGTTGAGTTTGCATATAATAACAGCTACCATAGCAGTATTGGCATGGCACCATATGAGGCGTTGTATGGAAGGAAGTGTAGATCCCCGTTGAGTTGGGATGAGATTGGTGAGAGAGCTTTGACTGGACCAGAGATGGTTCAGGATGCTGCAGAGAAAGTCACCATGATCAAGCGCAGATTAGAGACCGCAGTTAGCAGACAGAAGAGTTATGCGGATCCTAGGCGCAGAGATATGGAGTTTCAGGTTGGAGATTTTGTTTTTCTGAAAGTATCTCCGATGAAGGGTGTGATGAGATTTGGCAGGAAGGGTAAGTTAGCACCGAGATACATTGGACTGTTTGAGATTCTGGAGAGATTTGGCACTGTTGCATATCGGTTGGATTTGCCTCCGAGTATGTCACAGGTGCATCCAGTATTTCATATCTCGATGTTGAGGAAGTATATCTCAGACCCTTCACACGTGTTGCAACCCGACAGTGTGGAAGTGAGTGAAGATTTGACGTTTGTGGAAGAACCTATGGCGATCGTTGATTTTCAAGTTCGACAGTTGAGATCGAAGCAGATTCCGATGGTCAAGGTTCTATGGCGTAGCGATAGAGTTGAAGAGCATACGTGGGAGACTGAAGCTGAGATGCGAGCTTCTTACCCGTATCTCTTTCCTTCTTGATCTTGTTTTCTGGAATTCGGGGACGAATTCTTGTAAGGGGGGGGAGACTGTAATATCCCGTGTTTTTAAAATATTTTTACACTGTACCGGGATATGCAGTGTTAATAATTTCTGTACATTATATGATATTTTTACGAGTTAATATGTATTTTAAACCTATTTTAATTACTGTATATTATTTTCAGTGTTTTACATAAAATTTTCCCGGGACTTGCATTTTTGGGGAAATTTTCACGTAAACAATGTATTATTAATTATTTTAAATGTATTTACGGACTTGCATGAACTCATGCATATTTTTAAATTATTAAATAAAGTCTGTGTGTGTATATTTATTTAATTAGGGTTTAATATATATAACCCTAATATTTTATTAATTTATTTATTTATTTATTGTTATTTAATTATTTTATTTATTATTAAATTATTTTACTATTATTTTATTAATATTTAATTATTTTATTTTATTTTCTTTTTCTTTTTTCTTTTTTTTTCTTTCTTTCCTTTCTTTTTCTTTTTCTTTTCTTTTTCTTTCTTTTCTTTTCTTTCTTTTCTTTTTCTTCTTCTTCTTTCCTTCTCTCCCGCGCCCGACGCCCGACCACCATCCCTCACCGTCTGCAACTCCGGCCACCTACCGTCGGTGTGCCTCCCGGCTTGCCAACGCCGTTCCCAGCCGTCCTCCGCCGCCTCCAGCCCCTTTCCCCGGCGCCGGCAGCTTGATTTCTTCCTCTTTTGGCCGAAATCTTCCCTTCGCCGTTTCTCCTCCTCCGGCCACCGTTTTCGACACCGCCGGTCTCTTTCTTCTCCTTGAGCTCCGGTGAGTGTGATTCTAGCTTTGGTTTGAGCTGAATTGGTCTAGATTTGCTTAGGTTTTGATTTTTCTATTTCGGCCTATTAGGGTTTTTGATTTTTTTGAGCTTCTAATTGGTTGATTCATGAAAACTTCCTTCACAAATGTTGTTCCTAGTAGTTCAATCTACATGTATGAATTTTTGTAGAATTTTTGGAGATTTTTTGGATTTTTGAATATTTTATATTATTTTCTAATTTTCAGAAATTAATTATTTAAATTATGAAATTGGAGTTTATGGTTGAATTAGGTGTTGAAATGAATTATAGGAATTATTTGGAATTTTTATGAATTTCTAAGTATTTATTTTGAATTATTGAAGTTTATGTGATTTTGGAAAAATTAGGTTAAATGTGTTTTAATTTGAATTTAATTGGTTAATTGAGTTTAATTATTAATATTATTGATAAATATGTTGAGAAAATTAATTTTGGATAATTGTATGATTTTTGGTGAATTTTTGAAGTAATTTAAGTATATTTATATATATAGGGGTATTTTGGTAATTTTACCCTAAATTGCCTAAAAATGTAATTTAATTGGTTTTAATAGTTATTTAAGGTATAAAAATGATTTCTACAAAATATTTGGTATTTTTAACTAATTAAAACTATTTTTCGTGAATTATTTTCAATTATATATATAATATACGATTTTTCTAATAAAATGAGTTTTAATCGGTTTTTATAGTGTTTCAAGGTCAATTATGTAATTTTTACGTATAAAATGTATTTCTGTGATTTAAGGATATTTTTGGTATATCTGGAATCATTCTGTGTTTGTGGACCCCGGTCGGTGGACTGTAGTTTGGAGTTCGACCGTGGGATTTTGATTGTGTTGAGCTTGTGTTTCGAAGTGTGTTTCTTTGCAGGGTCGGCTCTACTCTTTTGAGTAGAGAGATGTCCGTTTTACAGGGGAGGTTCTGCCGGATTTTCGATAGAATTCTCGTAAAACGTGATATCCAGTCGAACCCTAAATTCCGATTCTGTGTTTAATACTCTAGATTGAATTCTAGGATTTCTGTTAGGGTTATTCTGATGTCGATTACTTATTTCTTGTTTAGTTGCGCCGAGACCGAGGGCTAGTGGACCAGGCCCGTCGGACCTGTCTCGTGGAGCGCACTAGGTGAGTTACTATACTATATATATATGCTTAGGATGCATGATTTAGAAATATATGTTTTATTTTGATTAAAATGCATAAATATTATGATTTGTATTTAAGTATATTTTTGGTTTATTTTTGGTATATATAAATTATATACATGTTTTATTAATAAAATATATTTAAAATGTTTTTAAATATATTTTTAGTTTAATTTATGATTTGACTGGATTTATTTGACGTATATATACTCGAAATATACCTGGTTTACGTTTGGTATATTTTCGGTATATATATGGTTTATATTGTTGTTTTATTTAAATTCATGCATCATTTATTTGTGAATGAATGTTTTATATTTAATGATGAAGGATATCAATAGAACGTGCTACCTAGTGGGCAGCACTAGGACCGAGTACGTACCGGTACGCCTATAGCTTTAGGCTATAATACTAAATTATTTGTGGATATTGATTTGATTATGATTATTGATATGTGAGATGTGGTTTGTGGGTGTGATTGCTGGAGCTCGGTTGACCAAGTGTCTCGGGGCCAATCACACTGGCAGTCAGACTGCTGGAGCTCGGTTGACTTAGTGTCTCGGGCCAGTCTACTGTCTAAATGGATTAAGTGGATATATTTGGATAAGTGAGCCTGTATGGCCAGAGTGTTTTTTAACACTACTTTTTTGAGGTTGCGATATTCTAGGGTTCTATGTGATCCTTCATAAACTGTGATTTTCAGATAAAGTATATAAAAATGATTTTACTGCATCTGTGTGTAATTGCCTGTATATATATATATTATATATACTGTTGACTGTATGCATTATCACTTAGTGTGTATGTATATATATTATAGTAATTCACTCAGTGAGGTCTGACTCCCCTCCGTTGACTATTTTTCAGGAGAGTCAACATCTTCAGACCTCAGTAGCAGGTCGATACGCCGGATTTCTTCTGTCCCGGCCTCTTTATGTAAACTGTCTACTTGAGTCTTATTTATTTTATCTAGACACTGCAGTAGTTATGAATTAAAGTATTGAATTTCGTGTATTTTATTTTAAAGGAGATGTATTATATTGAAATTGGATTTGTATTAAAGAGATTTTATATATGTGATGAGATGAGTTTTGATTTAAATCCAGTTGATATGGGTAATATCATTATATTTATGATTTTTATTTTCCGCTGCATATTATATGGTTATTGTTATTGCATGATTTATTTTATTTTAGGCTTGCTACGGGTTCCGGATTCGAAAGAATTCCCGTTCCCTAGCGCCGATCATGGCCCCTGTTTTGGGTCGTGACAGGATAATATTCGCTACAAAGTAAGATTGGTGGCTAAAGGCTATGCACAAATGGAGGAAATTGATTATAATGAAGTATTTGTCCAATTGTAAAACATTCCTCCATCAAATTTTTATTGGCTTTGGTAACACAGTTGGATTTAGAACTAGTTCTGATGGATTTAAAAACTTCATTTTTACAAGGAGACTTGGATGAGGAAATCTACATGACTCAGCCAGATGGATTCAAAGTTGCTGGTAAAGAAAAGATGGTTTGCAAATTGAAAAAATCGTTGTATGGATTGAAGCAATCTCTGAGACAGTGGTTGTAATAACCCTAGTTTTTAAATTATTTTAATATATAATGAGATATGCAGTGTTAATAAAATTTAAAAATTATATTTAAGTCATGACCCGAACCTGAGGGCACGTGACCGGCACTAGGGAATGGGTAGGCATAAGGCCCCCAAAATCCGTAGTAAACCTTAAAGAAAAGAAAAATAAAACCTTCCAATTTTAAACTTTGTTTCATAATAGAACACATTATCAAACTGATTTTTCTAAAAATAAACATAGTTGTGAGCATAATAAAATATTCTCCATCGTCACATATCATAAATTAATCTTAAATCGTTATACATAAGCATGGTTCATTGAAATAAAGTACATAAGCATATTTAAGTCATACAAATTCATAATACAATTACTACTGTAGTTTTCTTGAGTTACTACTACAGTGCAGCTTACAATGACCTACATAGTATAACCGGTGATGAAGAAATCCGACGTAGAGGCAGTCTGAGGTTGAACTCCCAAGCTCCTGAAAAAAATAATTGAGGGAATCAAACCTCACTGAATAAGTCAATAAAAAGAGTTGTACGGTTTGAAAACCTTTTGAAAACCATATATTTATAGTGAAAATAATTTTATAATGTATATATATATCTTTTAAAAAATCTCAGTAGAACCCTAATCCCAGATTTCTAATTGGCCACGAGGCCCACTTATTCCAATTGGACTATTGGTCCCCGAGAGCAAAGGCATCAACCGAGGCACCAAGCCGTAGTCATCCACTTAATCCAAATATATGACACTGGCATCCCCGAGAGCTAAGGCATCAACTGAGGCACCCATACCAATCCATTATTAACTTCCTAATCATTGGCAGTCTCCGAGAGCAAAGGCTTCCACCGAGGCACCCATCTCATTTTATATTCACAAGTCATACATACAGATCCATCTCTCAATCTCTACCATGTGTGCACGGTCCTAGTGAAACCCACAAGGTAGCCGTTCTACCAAAAT